>RJWM01016114.1:0-46195 GCA_004363535.1 Dasyprocta punctata | reverse complement strand
GGTAGAGAACAGCTCAAAGAGCAAAGACAATTGGGAGGGGAATGGGCGGAAAGGGAAAAGGGAAGAGGAGGGGATATAAACCTGTATATGTGTATATGTAAGATAACTAAAAAGAACACTGCTCAATGTATTCGTTATTGAGAGGGAACAATTAATACTCATATAATTGGATCAATCTTGCATGTCTATATCTGTTAATGTAAGAAACCATTTTAAAGATAACGATGCGCAAATTGCAACCATTGTCAAGCTTCTATCTCCCGGTTTTGTAAACCTGCAATGCTGTGTATTTATGCTAGTTGTTTGCTTGTCTCTTTTGCTTGTTGTTTTTACTATATATGTCATTTTTTTTGTTGTTGTTGTTGTAGTTTTTGTTTGTTTTGTTTTTCTTCGCTTAAATAAAATTAAAAAAAAATAAAGTTGATTATTAACACTAAGTGTTTTTTGATGACTTTGTTTAGGTCTTTCATGTAGAGTACCATGTTTTCTGCAAATAATGATAATTTGAATTATTCCTGTCCTATATGTATTTCTTTTATTTATTTTTCTCTTGCCTGATTTACTATGATGAATAGGAGTGATGATAGTGAACATTTTTGTCTTTTTCCTGATGTTAGGAGAAAAGATTTTTGTCTTTTCTCATTTAATGTGATGCTGGCTATTGTTTTGTCATAACTGGCTTTTACAAGACTTAACTATGATGCTTCTATGTTTTCTTCAGGGTGTTTATTATGAAGGGTGTTGAATTTTGCCAAAAGACTTTCCCACATCTCCTGGTAGCACTGTGTGTTTTTTTTACCTTGTGCTTCTTCACGTAAGGTACTATATTTATTGACTTACATATCTCTGGGATAAAACCCATGAGGTCATGACTTGTAATCTCTTTTATGATGTGCTGCATATGACTTGTTAATATTCGTTGGGGATTTTTTTCATCTATGTTCAATAAGGTAATTGGTCTATAGTATTTTTTAGTTGGATCTTTGTCTGGTTTGAGGATCAGTGTGACACTGTCTTCCATAAATGAATATGGAAACACTTCATCCCTTTTAATTTACTTTTTATTTTTTGTTTTGTTTTATTTTATTTTATTTTATTTTATTTTATTTTTGGTACCCGGGGTAGAACTCATGACGTCACGCTTGCCAGGCAGGCGCTTATCACTTCATCCCTTCTAATTTCATTGAAGTGTTTGAGAAGCATTGTTGATATGCATCCTTAAATGTTTTGTAGAATTTAGTTATGAATTCATCATGTCACAAGATTTTTTGGTTAATAGATTCTATATTTCTGTGTCAATTCCATTACTTTTTATTGGAGTGATAACCATATTTATATCTTCTTGGGTTAACTTTGGTAATCCATATTATTCTGGAAATTATTATTTTTGCTAGTTTAATGAAATTTGCTAGTTTAATGAAATATAATTTTTCAAAGTACTTACTATCACCTAGATTCTAACAATGCCAGTTGTGAGTTCATCTTTTTATTTTATTTTTTGATTAATTAGTTAATTAAGTTTTTGTGATGTTGAGGATTGAACCTAGGGTCATGCACATACTAGGCAAGCACTATACTGCTAAGCTACATCCACAGCCCCTCACTTTTTTATTTCTAGTTGCATTACTTTGAGTCTTTTCATGCTCAGAATGCTTGGCTAAGAGTTTATCTACTATATTTATTCTTTCAAAGAAATATCTCTTCAATTCACTGATTTTTTTCTTTGCATTTTTTGTCTAAATGTCATTGATTTCTGCTGTCACATTATTATTTATAACCTTAATTTCTGTTTGGGCCTAGATTGCTGTGGTTACTCAAATATCTTAAGATTTCTCATAAGATTACTTTTTTGAGTTTGTTCTATTTCCCTAAATTGAGTATTGATTGTGATTAGCTTCATCATAGAACTGTTTTCATCATGTCCCAGTGGTTTCAGTGAGTTTTACAATCCTGGTCATTGACTTCCAGAATATTTTTAATTTATTTGATTTCTTCTGTAACTCATTTTTGTTTAGGAGTGTGTTGCTAATTTTCCTAGAGCTTGTATCTTTTCCATGCTTCATCAATTGTTGAATTCTATTTGAATTGCACAGTGTTCTGATAATATGTATGGGGTTATTTCAATTATTTTATATTTACTTAAGCATGCTTTGTGGACTAGGATGTGACCTATTTTAGAAAAGGTACCATGTGGTAGAAAAGAATGTACTGTTGGGTAGAGGTGAAGTACTCTGTATACAACCACTAAGCCCTTATGTTCAAGGATATGGATCAGTCCTAACATTAATTATTGAATTTTTTCAGTTGATCTATCATTTTGTGAAAATGGGGTATCAATATTCCCTACTATAATTGTATTAGTGTTTATTTGATCCTTTAATTTCAGCAGTTTCTGTTTTATGAACAAAGTATTTCGTGTACAAAAATCAATTTTATCTCTTCTTGTTCGAATGTTCCCTAATGCAGTCACATTTTTGTCTCTATGTTGCTACCCTTGCTTGTTTTGGGGGTCCTGGTGAAAAAACATTGTTTTTCATCCTTTAATTTCTAGTCCATGAATATCTTTCTGAATTATCTGAGTTTCTTGAATACAGCATACATTTGGATTCTGTTTTTTGATGCAGTCTGGCGCCAGGGTTACAGTTCAGCTACATAGTGCCAGCCTGGCAAGTGTGAAGTTCTGAGTTTGATTCCTGGTATCCCCAATGGAAAAAAAAGAGTAGTCTGCCAGTCTGTGTCTTTTAATTGGAGATTAGAACCCATCAATGTTGAGAGAAATTAGTGAGAAATGTTGGTTATTTATGATCATTGGCTTCTTTCTCAGACCTTACATGAAGTAGTTTAATTTTTTTCCTGTTTTTTTTTAATCACTATTGGCTCTGCTACTTCTGTTAAGAATATGCTTAAATATTTTCTTGAGGGACAGTTTAGCACTCATACATTTTTGAGATGGTATTTTTCATGGAAATATCTTATTTCTCCATTTATTTTTAGAGATAGCTTTGGTGAATAAGTTAATTTTATTTGAAAGTTATTTGCTCTTATGGCATGAAATACTTCACTTTAAGCCTTTTTGCCCTTTAAGATTTGTTTTGAGAAGTCTGATTCAATTCTAATTGGTTTACCTTTATACAAATTTTTTTTTCTCAAACTGCTTTTAGAATTCTGGATTTTTTGCTGTATATCTAGTAATTTAATAAGGACATGCCCTGGTGAGCTTCTTTTGTCATCACATTTGTTTGATGTACTATTTCACTTAATTGCATCTTAAGATTTCTATTTGAGAAAGTTTCTATGATTTCTGTAAAGATGTTAGTAAATTCATCTGCACTATATTTTAGTCTTTCTCTTATTTCAATTAATTTTAGTTTGCCCTTCTTATTATCATCTAGTAGCTGCTGAATAATCTCCCAGTATTTTATATTCTTTGTGGCTTCTTTGATCCTTAAATATTATTAGCTATTTCTTCCTCAATTTAAGACACTTGTTATCACAATGGTCATTTCTGTAATTTATGAATTCTATATATTTTTTTATTTCAAGTGTATTATGTGACATCTTTGCACAGGTGCTGTATCTTTGTTGAATCTATCATTCAAATTTTGAACAGTTTTTGGTTAACTTGTGCAATTTTTTATTTCCCTTACATTTACGATGGTTATCCTGAGTGATATTACTATGAATTGTTGGTTCATTTACTCTTTGAACTCATCCAGTTTCTTCTTCCCATCCATAAACTTTTCATACAATTCCATAACCTGGTGTTTGCTTTTCACTTGCTTAGGAGATTTCAGAGAACTTGCTGGGCTTTTGTTGCCTTACTTCCTCATGTTTCTACTTGAATGTGTATCCATGTTTTCACATTTTACTTTTCTCCCTTTTTTTCTTCTCCTTTTTGGAGATTACTGTGGGATCAGCTCCAGTATAATGAGAAGACCTTGTAGTTTACATGAAGAATTTCAGTACGATTTAGTCTCTTCATGAAGTCTTTACAAATTTGTATGTCCCATGATAGTATCTACTCCTTTGGTCATTTACTATATATGATTTGGTCTTTGACCTACATTTTGAAGAGAAAATTGCTTCTGCTTACAACAGCATCAACTTTTCAGAGATATCCTTTTGGCTTAGCTAGCTATTTGCCTTTAGGTCTGCCCCAGAATCCCACCACCTTCACTTGTTAGGCAGGAAAGGTTGCAGATTGGCCTGATACCCAATTCTTTGTTAAAGGATTGTTTATGACACCAAGACAATTTGAATATTCACATACACAGAACATCAACTGTTCAAAATAACCATATCCCATTGGATAAAGCATTATGACCAACAATAACAGGAATACCAATCACAAAATGAATAATGATCAACTCTAATAACTAACGCTGTACCATCTTTAACCATAAGAAAAAGATCTATAGTTATAGAACAAATTCTAAGACAAACTAGGTAATTATATATGGTAAATATCTACTCAACAGAATGACTTTGCCTTCTTTCTAAGTAGAACAATAGTCAGCTGTATTAAGGAATAGTTAGCTACCTGCAGGTGTGGATATAGAAGCACGAAGACAAAATTAAAAAAATATTATGGAAAATCAAACAATGGAAGATGAAGGGAAGGTGGTAATATTGATGTAAAAGGTCCTACTATGGAGTAAAAGAAAATGAGTAATATTAGATAATAGGAATTGAAATAAAACAATTACAATAAGGATAATTAATAAGGAATGGAGATTAAACTGGAGTGAAATAAATTAATAAGAAATACACAGGAAACAGGCTGAAAGAGAGACAGGGAGAAAAGAAGAAAGGGAAAAAAGAGAGAGCCCATTCAAACAAATGAATCAAAGTTGTATTTAGAAAAGGAAGAACAAGAAAATGGGTGATGCAACAGTAACAAAATAATAATAATGTTAAATACCAATAAAAGAATATAATTGGTTTAAGTGAAGGGAGAATAGACAAAAAATCCTAAATATTTCCCAAAGTGTGCTTTCTTCCAGAGCTTGCAGTCTTTAATCTTGTAAGTCACATTCCTCTTTGCCCTTCTTTACAGTGTTGATTTGTGTGGATACATTTCAGCTCAGTGAGTCCCCTATTTGCAAACCCCAATTTGTAGTAGCTGTTCAAACTGGAGCACCAGCCCAGAAAATGCATGGAGCATTGGATACTGAGGAATCTTGAATGGATTCCTGTTGGTTGGGGTCCAATGCACACTTTGTGATGAATATTAATATCCATGAGTCTAGCTCTCCAGACACCAGACTGAGGCTTCTGTCACCTCGTGTGCCCAGTGAAGACCCAAGTGCTCCTGGAACTGATGTGGATAGATTCTATCAGGGCCAATGATGGTACAGGGTGTTGTGTTCTCTCATGGTCATCTGGGCCACTGGAAATAGAAAAAAAAAAAAAAAAGAGCAACCCTTAGCACTTGTTGCTAACCAGGCATAACTGATCTACTATGAAGGCAGGGAATCAGATGAAATATCAGGTGGAAACTCTGATGCTTCTAGAGTGGGAGTAGTGCACCTTGTGCTGAACAGATGCTGCCACAGTTCAAGTGTATCAAGCAGAGTCTCGCATGGTATGGAACACCCTATGAAAATTCAGACTGCTCAGAGACTGGTGCTAGGTATCAGGCAGTCTCTGCTAGGTCAAGAATTGGAGCTGGAGAATGAGAGCTGGTGTAGAATAAAGAAGTCCAGCGTTCTGATTATAGACTCAAACCAGATTAGTATTACCTCTTTGCTCCAGATGAACATCCCAGTCAGCATGGGATAAACTACAGGTTCTTAGGGGTAACTTAGGTGTGAAATGCCCATAAAGATTAATGTAGTGATAGTCCCAGTTTATAGTTCCACCAACAACAAAGAATGGTTCCCTTTTTTCCTGCAGTAACTCCAGCATTAGCTATTGGTTGATTTCTTGATGATAAGTCATTCTCTCTGAAGTGAGATGAAATCTCAGTGCGTTTTAATTTTCATATCAAAAGTGGCCAGCAATGTTGAACATTTTTTTCATATATTTATTGGCTATTTGTACTTTTTCATCTGAGAAGGTAATCATTTTAAATGCCCAGTTTTAATAGGGCCTTTTAATTTGGGGGAGTTATTTTTCTACTTCTTTATATATTCTAAATATTAGTCCATTGGGGAGTAGCTAGTAAAATTCTTTCCTGTTCTACAATGTATCTCTTCATGCTCTGTGGTTTCCTTTGGTTTGCAGAATCTTTTTAATTTGATATGACCTCATTTGTTAAATCTTGGTATTTTTTCTCATGCTGATGTAGTTCTGTTTAGAAGATCTTTGCCTAAACCTATGTCTTTAAGATTAGATCTTTCATCCATTTTGATATTTTTAGTGCATGCTTAAAAATATGAGTCTAGGTTCAGACCTTGACATGTGGATAGCCAGTTTTCCCAACACTATTTGTTAAACTGGCTATATTTCCTACAGTGAAATGATTTGACCCCTTTCTGAGAGATAAGGTAGCTGAGTGCGCATGAAGTTGTTTCTGTATCTTCAGTTATATTCCACTGCTCTACCATTCTGTTTTACTTTCCCAAGACCATGCTCTTTTTAATCACTATAGATATGTAGCCTAATCTGCAGTCTGGTCTTATGATACCCCCAACCCTGTGCTTGTTAGCCTTAATTCCTTTTTTGTTATTCTAGGTATCTTCATTTTCTACATGAATTTTAAGATTCCTTTCTGTAGTTTGATGAGGAATACTGTTGTTATTTTTATTGAGATTTAAATAAATCTGTATAAATGTTTTCAATGTATGGCCATTTTGGTTTTCTTTTGTTGTTCTTTTTATTAAAAGTTTATTGGTATAATTTCAACTGTAATGATCAATTCATCATATTCATCATAGGGAATTTGTACGTGTATGGCACATGGCTTGAAACCTTTATCCCCTACTTCCTTCTGCTCCTCTCAACTCCACTTTCCATCCTTATTTACAAAGCTTTCTTTACCATTTTGTTTCTGTTTTCATATTTTTTCTTCCTTACTTTGCCCATTCCACTTTGCAAGGTCCCTTATCCCTTTGAACAATTTCTTCCTATTTCACAATTTCTATTATACATTTTGATTCTTATTTACACTTTCAGTTTCTCACACTGGAGAGACAATGCAGTATTTTCACATGAGAGTCTGAATTACGTTACTTTAGAGTATGGTATCAAGGTCCATTCATTTAGCTATAATTGTCTTAAATTTATTCTTCATTATGGCTAAGAAGTACTCTGTTGTGTAAAAAAAACTATATCTCTTTTATCCTTCATTAGTTGATGAACTTTGGGTTGTTTAAAAAATTTAGCTACTGTAAACTGTGCTACTATAAATATGGGTGTACATGTATTGCTGTGGCATGATCCTTTTAAATTTTTGAAAATATAACAAGAAGGAAAATATCTAGGTCTAATGAAAGATCTAGCACTAGTCTTATGAGGAATCTCTATGCTGATTTCCACAGGGATTTCACCAGTTTACACTCCCACCAAAAGTGGAGCAGGGTTCCTTTTCCCCCACAGTCCTGCTATCATTTGTTACTGGTGAATTTCTTGATCCTGGCCATTCTTTCTGGAGTGAAATGGAATCTCAGTGTTGTTTTAATTTGTATCTCTCAAACGACCCATGATGCTGAATATGTTTTCATGTATTTGTTTGTCATTTGTACATCTTTATCTGGAAAGTGTATATTCATCTCTGGTGTCCATGTTTCAATTAGCTCTTTAAATTTTGGGGGTGTAGTCTAATTTTTTCAACTCTTAATATGTTCTAGATATTAGTTCTTTGAGGGGAAATTGACTAAAGTTTTTTCCAACTCTGTGAAGTGTCTCTTTGCTGTGTTGCTAGCTTCTTGATCTGTAAAAGACTTTTTAATATGATGAGATCCAAGTTGTTGGGTCTTTGTAGTATTCTCTGTGAAACTGGAGGCTTTTTCCCCAGAAATCAAACTCAGCACCTTCCACTTGTGAGGCAGGTGCTATGGCACTGAGCTATATCATTGGCCCTGCAACCGGGTTTTTATCCAAGAACTGTTTGTCTGACTGTGGAACTCCTAGTGTTCCACCTATTCTAATTTCCAGCAGATTTAGTGTTTCTGTTAATATTTAGATGTTTTGACCCATTTTGATTTTAGTTTACTGCATGGTGATAGACATGGGTCTGGTTTTAGTCTTCAGTGTGTAGAGAACCAGTTTTTCTAGTACCATTTATTAAAGAGGCTATCTTTCTTTCAATGAAAGTGTTCGGCATCTTTGTCAAAGATAAGGTGGTTGAATGTGTTTGGAGTTGTAGCATCTTCTAATCTGTTCTGTTGATCCTCAAGTCTTTTTTTTGCCAGTACTATATTGTTTTTTATCATAGTAGGTCTGTAATGTAATTTCAAATTAGGCATTCTTATGGTCCCTGCCTTGCCTTTGGTATCCAGAATTTATTTTTGTTGCAGTTATATGATTCTACTATTCTCAAGTGAATTTTAGAAGTGTTTTCTCTAGTTCTATGATGTATGCTAATGATATTTTGATCAGGATTTCATTTAAACTGTACAATAATTTAGAGTATGAAAATTTTCAATATATTGGTCCTTCCTACCGAAGAGTACTAGGTACATTTAAATTTTCTCATATTCTGATTCATGTCCTTTATCAGAGTACTGTAAGTTTCAATGTCAATGTGTTTTATTTCATTTGTTTGTTAGATTGATTTGTAAGTATTTCATTTTGGATGATATCATGAAAAGTGTGGTTTACCTAATTTCTCTCTCAGTCAGTTTGTTATATTTTATAGAAATGGTATTGATTTTTGAGTGTTCATATTTTCTCCAGCTACACAACTGAATTTGATTATTAACTCTAGAAGCCATTTGATGGAGTTTTTTTCTATGTAGATTACCATGTCATGTGCAAATAATGATAATTTAAATTCTTCCTTTCCTATCAATGCTTCTTTTATTTCTTTCTTTTCTAATTGCTCTGGTTAATGTTTCCAGAACTCCAATGAATAGCAGTGGTGATAGTGGACATTTTTGTCTCATTGCTGATTTTAGAGCAAAAGCTTGCAGCTTTGACCATTTAGTATGATGTTGACTGATAGTTTGTCATAGATGGCTTTTATCAGATTCAAATAAATAACATCTATTCCACTTTTCTGTATGATTTTTTATCATGAATGTGTTTGGGACTTTTCATATGCATTCTCTGAGTCTATTGAGATAGTCATGTGATTTTTGTCTTTCGTTTTGTTGTTGTGGTATACCACATTTAATGATTTCTGTATGTTAAGCCATCCCTGGATCCCTGGGGTGAATCCTGCTTAGTCATGTTATATAATCTTCCTGATGGTTCAATGCAATTGACTTGTCTGTATCTTATTAAGAATTTTTCATTATTTTGAAGGCAACAGGAGCTGGTTAAAAGCTTTCCTGTAGGGTTATGCTCTTATTTTTGACTCTTTTAGCATTTGTGGTCTATATGTTTTGTATTTCTGCCAGTTTTGAGTTATCTCTGCTACAAATGCAGGTCCATTGTTACCACCAGTGGTGAAGGGTAGGCAACAATTAGGGATGATTTTTCACAGCAGAATTTTACAAACTTCTGTTTTCTTCTGAGTTTAAATAGGGAATGATCTTGGGCCAGCCTGAGAAGGTGCATATAAGCACAGATAAATATCTGCAGCTTTTATACAGGTTTACTTCAGTGCTTTTAAAGAGTGATATTTCAGTTAATTGGATCCCTGAAGTGGGTTTAGGACTCTGGACTGGATTATTTTGAGAGTAGTTTTCATATCATTGGCAGACAGTGGAGCAGATGCTGGCTGGGCATGGGAAATTATGGCTTTTTCTTTGTGGCTTAGGATGTTTTATTGTTTTGGTGGGTTTCCAAACAGCAGCGGGAAGCAGTAGACCTTTTCAATTTTAGACCAATTGACGGCCTATATGAGAGCCCTTAGTTCAGTTTGCTGTGCAGACCATCCCTGTGGGAGATCCTCAGCCAAAATAACTTTGTCCACAGTGACTACAGTGTATCTAGCATGTCAGACTCCATTCTTAACAGAGCTAACTACATCCATAAGCAGGTCATACTCAGCATCTGTTAGGAGATTCATTTTTAAGTCTAGTCAGCACAAGAACAGTTCATCAGTCAGTGTCAGGCAGTCATGACCCGGTGAGCCCAGTTTGGTGGACAGGTAGATGACAGGATAGACTGGTTCATCAACACAGAGGCAGGTGAGTATGTGTTGCATAAGAGATCTTTGTACTGGGTAACATGGCTGTTGGAGCCATTGTTGCGGTACCTGAACAGTTAGGATTTGTCTTAAGGTGAGATTATCAGTCTTTTGATCAGAAAGACATTGACTACAAGAGTATGAAGGCAAGGAAAGCAAGAAGTCAACAAGAAGCTAAGACCTCCTGTGAGTCAGCACCATGTGCAGGCTGACTGGGGGAGAATCAGATACCAGCCCTTTCCAGCGTGTGGGCAGGGAGACAAGAAAAGCCAACACCCCCATACACACATACACACACTATCAGCGACTGGCTGATTCAGAGAAACACAGGCTGTGATGATAGCTAATGAGATAAAATACAATCTAATGCTTGTAGTGTTTAGTGTTTCACTGACTTGGCAGGCCTACAGGTGGTAGTCTGATCATCTGTCTATTCAGAGGATAACAATATGCAATGTAGCATCTATGGGGATCTCCTTCTGAAGGTGGTAGCCCTTTTTAACTTCCTATTATGTTATGTCAAAGTTCTGTATAATTCTCTTTATTTTATTTAGTTGGCTTTTATTCTGTTTTATCTTGTTTGATTTTTTTGTATGGGCAGCTATTTCAAAGATAACAAAATATATTGTTGTAGCCATTTTGGATTTACTATTATCTTGTTTTGAAGTCCTGTATTGCATTCATTGTCTTGTGTTTATTGGTTGTATTCTGTTTCAGTTTTGTTTGATTTTACTATGTCTGAAGGTATGGGCAGCTATTTGGAAGACAACAAGAGACATTATGATAACCATTGTTGATTTCCTATTATTTTGTTTTGAATTACTCTGTCACTTACACTGTTTTGTTTTGATTGGCTTTATTCTGTTTTACTTTGCTTAGTGTTATTCCCTTTAAAATAAAAATTGTAAAAGGAAAGAGAAAGAAAGAAAGAAAGAAAGAAAGAAAGAAAGAAAGAAAGAAAGACATTTTCATCTATGCTCATTAGACAGATTAGACTGTATTTCACTATTTAGGTGAGTCCTTCTCTGATTTTGTTAACAGTTTAATATTTGCTTCCAGGGATGATTTTAGGAGTATTTCTTTTTTTTTTTCAGTTCATTAAACAGTTTGAGGAGCTGACATTAGATCTTCACTAAATTTCTACTAGAATTCATTAGGGAATCTATCAGGAACTGGACTTTTCTTTATTGGGAAATTTTCAGAAATTTTATATCTTCTAGATTCCTTTCTTCCCTATTCTTTATAATTTCTAGCCTTGTGCAAACTGTGCATTTGGCTAATTTTTCTTTTTTTTTTTTCTTGAAAGTTTCCATTTCAACATTGGGTTGTTTATTGACTTCATTCTGATTTGCTGATATGTGGATTCGCTATAAATTTCCTTCTTATGACTGTTTTCACTGTGTCCCATAAGTTCCAGTATGTTGTATCAGCACTATTTTTTAATTGTAGATACTTTTGAATTGCTTCTTAAATTTCATCTATGATATTGGCTGTTCAGTATGATGTTATCTAATTTCTGTGTTTATGGATTTTTTGTGTTTTCTTTTGCCATTGATTTCCAGATTCATTGCAGCGTGTTCAGATAATATGTATTGGATAATTTCAACTCATTTGCATTTACCTAAGCATGTTCCATGGGTTAGAATGTTATCTGTTTTGCAGAACATGCCATGTGTAGCTGAGGACAATTTGTATACTGATGTTGTGGTGTGGTATAATCTGTCAACATCTACTAAGTCCATTGCTTTCCACAGATTTGGTGCAGTCCTGATATTTGTTAATTGAATTTTACATACTTGATGCATCTGTTTCTGACAGCTGGATGCAACATACACCATTACAATTGTATTAGTGCTTATTCGATTTTTTTGCCCTTTACTATTTGTTTTATATAGTTGAGTGAACCTGTATTTGGTGCATATACATTTATGATTGTTATCTCTTCTTTTTCCAGTTTTCTCTTAACAAGTACATAACATCCTTCTTTATCTATTTTTATCAGTCTTGGCTTGAAGCTCATATTTTGTGCAAATAGAATAGCTAACCCCATTATTTTAGTTTCCTGTCACATGGAATATATTTTCCATCTCTTGATTTTTAGTCTATGAATTTCTTTTTGTGTTAAATGTGTTTTTTGTATGTAGTATATTTTATTTGTAAATCAAGTGTATACTTATAGAGCTGCTTTGATGGTCATGATTCTTTCAGTTGTTCTTTTGTGTGGAAGTTTTTATTTCTCCATTAATTCTGACAGATAGTTTTGCAGGGTTTATCAATCTGTGTGGATGTTGTTTCCTTTCAGCACTTAAAATACTTTGTTCCATGTTCTCCCTGATGTAAGAGTTTGTGTTGAGAATTCCTTTGAGGTTTTCATGGGTTTTCCTTTATAAGTAATTTCTTTATTTTCTCTAACAAGTTCTGATATTGTGTTCTTGTACTGAATATCTGGAATCTTGATTTTTGTATGCCTAGATGTATGTATTTGTGAAGACTAATTGGAAGTGCATCTGCCTCATTTGTCTTTATGTTGAATACCTTTTTCAAGCTTGTGAATTTTTCTGCCATTACTTCTGTGAAAAGGTTATTTTATGCCATTTTTACTGATTCTTCATTTTCATTGACTCTTATTAATCTTATGTTGTTCTTTGAATTGTCCTGCAGCTGTTGTATTGTTTAGTCATAGTCCTTTGTTATTTATGAGATCTTTCTTTTTCTGATTATTAATTACCATCTTGCCTTCTGTACCTGATATTCTGTGTGCAATTTAGTACATTTGATTTTGTAAACTTTCAGTGAAATTTTTAATTTCTTGGATATCTTTTTGAATCAGTTTCATGGATTCCATTTCTTTCCTATGGTGGCCATTCATGGTTTCCATCATTTTCTTATGCCTCTCCATTTTTATCTTTGTCTACTCTAGATTTTCTGAGTAAGTCATTCATTGTCATCATCATTTCTCTCTCATTTTCTTTACCTGACAGACTATTTATATTCTAATCTTCTCTATAGCCTCATATATTTGTATTTTTTTAATTCTGCTGCCATCATTCTAGAATAGTAAGTGTGGTGGCTTCTGATTTCCTCTGTCTCTTTCCTTGTATTTTCCTGGTTGTTCTGGTGGTCTTCGGTTGCATTTTGCTTGTTCATATTGTCATTTTATATTATATCATTTTACTGCTTTCTGTATTATTGATTATATTTTTCTTATGTTAGGCAGCTTTATCATTGGCACTGAGGCTTCCCTAGAAAATGTCTATTCCTCCAAGATGTCTTCTGGGCATAGCTGAATGTTGGTCTTTGTGTTTGCTTTAGCTTTATTAAGAATGAGAAGTTGCATTCTGTTTGGCTTAGCATCCCACCATTTGGTACTGGACAATGGGGATGATTATGACCCTAGATTGTCACAGTGTTGTCACACAAGGGTAAACAACTGGTTACTACAGATATGGCATCATGACTAAAGTAGTACAATTAGCAATAACAATATCATTAAACACAGCCTAGAAACACACAAATTGCGGTAATTCCTAATTTGATATCTCTAACCATAGGAACAAGATCCATAAATATATAACAACATCTAACATAATCTAGGAACTTATATGCAGTTAGTTTTCCCTTTGTTATGTGATTTTACCCTGTGGGAATGGGGGATTTAAGAGTGATAGGAGAAAAACAGAGCAATAACTGAAAAGAAATATAGTAGATGCAAGGTTGAAAGACAAAAGATGGTTACACAGACTTTGGGATGCTGTGTATGAGGACAGGAGAGGAAAAATGAAGGAGAAAACAAAAGAACATCCAACTGATCCATCAAGAATAAAGATAATGTTCATTCTCATGAAAATACACAAAAATTCAAGAAAGACAGCTGAGGAAAGAGAAAGATGGGGCAGATGAAACAAAACAAACAATGAAAGTCAAAATCTAAATAATCATCCCCCCCCAAATTCCTCTGGTGAACAGTGTTGATTTAACTCATTCACCAACTACTGACTATGGGGAGGCATCTCTCAGGAAACTATGTCTCCTGTTCTCACTGCGGCCTTCAACTGCACAAAATTATCTGCATCCAGGTCAGGTCCCTGTTTTGCAGTGAGCAGTGAGGTTGTGTTCATTGTCATCTTGCTGGTTTGGCAGCACAGTCTTGACACACTGCATGGTCTCCAGTTGGCAGTGGTAACTTACTTCTTTTGCAGTCATGAATCCTATTTTGCTCTCCTCTTCTGTCAGTTCTTTCATGGTTTCTAGATGCTATCCACTCACTTGGTCCCTCTTCAGACCATTGCTATACAGAATATTGTCACTTCGTTCTGGAGAAGTCGAGTTGCTGGCACTCACTACCCACCATTTTTCTTTCACTGTATTGCCATTTTGACTATATTGGTTGTGCCTATCCAGGAACAGGAAATATTTTTTTTACTTTTCTGGTATCTTCTTTGATTTTTTTTTTAGAATATTATAGTTTTCATTTTAGAGGCTGTTCTCTTACTTCATTAGTCTAATTCCTAAATATTTTGTTTCTGTTGATGCTATTGTGAAAGGTGTGTTTCCCTAATTTCACTGTTTTTGAGTTTTTCATTGATATACATTAATACTATTGTTTTTGTTCTTGTTTTTGTTGTTGTTGTTGTTTTGTACTGGGGATTGAACTCACGAACTTGTGCTTAATGCTATTGATTTTTGAGTGTTGACTTTGTATCCTGTCACATCACTGAATTTGGTCATTGGTTTTAGGAGTTTTTTGGTGGAGTTTCTGTGTGTCTTCTATGTAAACAATCAAGTCATCAGCAAATAATGATAAATTAACTTCTTCCTTTCCTGTACATTTTATTTTTAATTCTTCCTCTTGTTTAGTTGCTCCTGCTACTCTTTCAAGAACTATATTGAACAAGTGTGGTGATAGAAGACATCTATACTTTGTTCCAGATTTTATAGGGAAATGTTTAACCTTTCTATTTAGTAGGATGTTGGCCATTGGTTTTTCATAGATGGTTCTTATCAGGTTGAGATAAAGACTTATAGTCCCATTTACTTGAGAGTTATTTTTCTTATGAATGGATGTTGGATTTTGTTAAATGTTTGTTCTACTTCTATTGAGATGCTCATGTGACTTTTGACCTTGCATCTGTTTATGTGGTATATTACACTTATTTTTTTGGGTATACTGAACCATCTTTGCATCCATGTAATGAATCATGCTTTGTCAAGGTTTATGATCTTTTAGATAATTTACTTCAGTTTCCAAAATCAGGAAAAAGATAAAGATGTCCACTATCACCACTCTCATTTAATATAGCTCTATAAACATTAGCCAGAGGAGTTAGAAAAGAGAAATTAATAAAAGAATTAAGGATAGGAAAGAAAGAAGTTAACTTGCCATTATTTCAGATGATATTATACTCTATAGGAGACCCAAAAACTCCATCAAAAGATTTCCATATTTAAAAACCAAATTCAGTAATATAGCTGAATACAAATTCAACACCCCAAAATTAATAGCATTCCCATACAATAACAACAAATGCTTTGAGGGAGAAATTAGGGAAATAGCACCTTTCACAATAGCATCAAAAATACTTAAGAATCGATCTAACAAAGGAAGTAAAAGATCACTACACTGAAAACTATAGTACTCTGAAAGAGGACATCAATAAGGATATGAGAAAACAAAAATATATTTTTCACTCTTGGATAGGAAGAACCAACATACTGAAGAACACCATCCTACCAGAATTGCTATAAGGATTTAACACAATCCTAAACAAATATCCTTAGCATACCTCACAGAACTAGAGAAAACATTCCTAAATCCATTTGAAAACAGAAGAGACCTAGAATAACAAAGGCAATCCTGGGCAACAAAGGCAAGGCAAGTGGCATCAAAATCCCTGACTTGAAATTATGCAATAAAGTTGCTGTGATAAAAACAGCATGGGACTGGGGGAAAAAAAACAAACAAAAAAATGGAGGATTAATGAAACAGATTAGAAGATGCATAAAGAACCTCAAACACACTCAATCACCTTATCTTTGACAAAGTGGCCAAACACATTCACTGGAAGAAGGATATCCTCTTTAATAAATGGTATTGGGAAAACTGACTTTCCACATGACAAAGATTAAAACTAGTTCCATGTCTATCACCATTCACTAAACTAAAATCAAAGTGGAGCAAAGCTCTAATATTAACACAGAAAAACTAAATCTGCTGGAAAATAAACTAGGCAGAAATCTTGAGCACATAGGCATAGGCAAAACCCCTATCACATAGGAATTATCACAAAAAATTGAACAACTGGAATCTCATATTATTAAAAAGTTATTGCATGGCAAAAGAAATCACCAACAAAACCACCCAAAGAGTGGGAAAAATTTTTCTAGCTACTTCTTCAGTCAAAGGAGTAATATCTAGAAAATAAAAAGAACTGATAAAAATCAAACTTTCCCTCAATCCAAACATAGGCATCTGAGAGGAATAGACACTTCTTAGGTGAAGATGTACACATGGCAAATAAATATATGGAAAAAATGTTCAACATCACTGGTCACTTGAGATTCAAATTAAAGCAACACTGAGACTCCATCTTATTCCAGAAAGGATGGTTATGATTAACAAAATGGCTGGGGAAAAAGGAACTCTTCTCCACTGTTGGTGGGAGTGTAGACTGGTGCAACCACTGTGGAAGTCAGTGTGGAGATTCCTCAAGAAGCTAGGATTAGAGATCCCATTCAACCCAGCTATCCCACTTCTGGGCACTTTCCCAGAAGAATTGAAAACATCATACCACAGTGATATCTGTGCACCCATGTTTATAGCAACCCAATTTGTAATAGCCAGATCTCGGAAACAAACCAAGTGCCCATCAATCAAAGACTGGATAAAAAAGATGTATTTTTATACAATGGAGTACTACTCAGCTATTAAGAAAGATTGCATTGAGAGTTTTATAAGTCAATGGACACGACTTGGGATCATGCTTATAAGTGAGATAAGTCAAACACACAAGTGTAAATACCGTATTGTCTCCCTAGTATAAGAAACTGAAAAAGTATATATGATCGAAAATCTATAATAAATACTATGTAAGGGTAAAAAGCAGCTTGAAGAGCAAAAGTAATTGGGAAGGGAAAAGGGGGAAAGAGAAAAGGGGAAAGGAAAAGATATAAATCTGTATATATGTATATGTAAGATAACTAAAATGAACACACTGCTGAATGTATTTGTTATTGAGAAAGAACAATTAATACTCATATGATTGGATCAGTTTTACATGTCTATATCTGTTAATGTAAGTAACCATTTTAAAGATAACGATACACAATATTGCAACCATTGTCAAGTTTCTATCATCCTGCTTTGTAAACCTGCAATGTTACTGTTGTACATTTGCTCTAGTCGTTTGTTTGTCTCTTTTGCTTGTCTTTGTTATATATGTCTTTTTTTCTTCTTTGCTTAAATAAAAAAAATGGCTAATAGCAAATGCTGGTGGGACTATTGGAAAAAAAGGAATCCTACTCCACTTTTGGTAGGAGTGTAGACTTGTGCAACCACTATAGAAATCAGTGTGGCAATACCTCAAAAAACTAAGATTGGAGGTCCCATTTCACCCTGATACTTCCCTTCTGGGTTTCTTCCTGGGAGAATTAAATGTATTATACTACAGTGATATATGCACAACCATATTTATAGCAAAACCATTTGTAACAGCTAAATCTTGGATACAACCCAAATGACAATCAACCGATGAATGGATTTGTGTTTTTTTAAATATAATAAACTATTACCCAGCCATAAAGGAGGATAAAATTAAGACATTTATAGCTAAATGGATGGAACTTGAGAACATACTCTTAAGTGAAATAAATCAAACTCACATGAGTAAATATAGTATTATCTCTCTGGTGTGAGAAATTGAAAGTGTAAATAAGAAACACAATATACAATAGATATTGTGAAATGGGAAGAAACTGTTCAAAAGGAAAAGGGAACTTAGCTGTGAGGAAGGGAAATATAAGGAAGAGAAAGAAAAAATGAGAAAAGAAAGGTAAAATAAAAAAAGAGCTTTGTGAATGGCATGGGAAGAGATGATGAAGGGAGGACAAGGAGTGGAAAAAAACAATTAAGTTATATCATGTACAAGTACAAATTCCATATGATGAATGTGATCATTATGTACATCTAAATTGTAACAATGAATGTAATTAAATTTAAAAATAAATAAATGATAGATTAGGGTTGGGGATTTAGCTCAGTGGCCTAAGCGCCTGCCTGGCAGGTGTGATTTGTGAGTTCGATCCCTGGTAGCAAAAACTAAACTAAACTAAACTAAATAAATATATAATAGCTTGTTTTAGAGAAGGGTGGACACATTCAAGCCAATAGCGAATAGAACTGAAAAATGATAGATATCTGCTCACAACAGTCTCAGAAAATGGAGAATTTAGTTATTTGATTATAAAAGGCATCTTGATGGCAGATAGTTCCACCTGTTATGCCCTGCCTTTGTTTTCATTCTTATACCTATATTTGTCTGTCTCTAAAGTATGCTATTGACTTCACAAGCACAACATTGTAAATCTTCCCACCAGTCTTAAGATATGTGGAGATTTTCTTCCTATTTTTACAGGTAGGAAGAAATGGTTCTGAGAAGTTAGTAAATAGCACTTCATTTGTGGACAAGCATGTTATCTATATGATTTCATTTGATTATCTTATAGTCTTATAAATTAAGCATGGAGTCTCCATTTCACAGGTGAGATAAATGAATATCATATAAATTTGATGTTTTTCCAGCTACTCAGTGGTAAAGCTAGAATCCTAATCATCTCTGTATGAACTCAGCATGTTCTTCTCATTCAATTGGTTATACATTGCCAAAGAAATTTTCTTGCCTCTAGAAACAAGTAAAAGGCTGATTCAGGAATTTAGCTCTCATTTCCAATCTCCAGTTGTTTTATCCCTTTGCCGTATCTTTTCCAGTGTTCTATTCCTTCAGGGCTTTCGGAAAAAAGAACTTAATATTTCCTGATGATTTAATACATAATAATTCTAAACTAGAAAATAAGATTCTTCAGTGACTTATCACAAAGAAATCAAGGGACAAATAGTGTTCAAACTACTAGTCTAGTATGCAGTGTTTTGGGGATACAGAAGTCTTTTAAATCACTCTTAGGCCACCAAGTACACTGTACCAAGTTTTCCTCTGAGAAAAAAAAAGTCCTACAAGCCATAGAATAATTAATGAGTGAGGGCATAATCAATAAGAACAAACTAACAAGACTCAAGATCTCGAGATGAAATGGGGATCAAGAGTAAATTTTTCTAAAGTAAAAGTTTACTTTATTGGGAAAAAATGACTTTGAACCTATTTCAGTGTCTCAAAACACCAGAAATTAATGGAAACTCTTTGAGGATTCAACAAGGTTAACTTGACCCAATAAAAAAGAAACATGATAGTGAAGTTAACTAACCATCAATGCATTACAAGTCAAACGTAATAGTGGTGACTGATATATATTTATTCAAGATTATCAAATTTATTTATGGATGAAAAATGACCCTGACTTTGTGTAAAATTGTGGACAGTATTCCCATCTCTCTGGTTTCATCCTTTGGTATATTTGACTGAGACGCAATTTTAGACTAAGAAGACTATGATCCCAATCCATTTTATACATGGGTTATTTATTTTCACTGAAAACACAAAGTTTCTTGTGCCTTAAGGTGGTTCCTTTGGTGTCTTCTTCACTCCACTTTTTATATAGCTCTTTCTTTTCTTACTATTTGCATTTCAGCTTATATTGGACTCCTGCTTCTACCCTGTACTCTGTCCTTCAAAGCCTAAACTATAATCAATTAATGTCCTAACTTTATGAATTTGATGAAATCATTTTATAGTTATCACCATACCAGATGAAATCTTGAGCCTAAAGAATGTTTTTATCTTTAAATATTTGTAGAATTCTCATTCTATGAGGAGTCCATATAAGGGCAGAAAAAAGAGCATATACTTATGAAGTGACATAAATTACACCAGGATAAAAAAATTAGTGCCACTCTCCTGTCCACTGTACCAAATGGTATCTCCAAAATCAACTTCTGTAATTCTAGCATGCTAACAGTGACCTTAGATCTCTACTCTCCTTCACATCCTCAAGTCTCAATTCCATACCCATGCCATAAACTGTCATGATTTTGCTCTTCCTCTGTCAATTTGTGCACATTAGACTGAAAGTGCTGGATATTTTTTTTTGTTTTCATATCAGTACCTGTTTAGGAAAGAATTTTCAGGATACAATAACATCAACTTTATGCATATGCCCAAAGCTTCTATTTGTGTAATGTTGTTGGAAAAAATAACAGCATGACTTTTTATTCCTGTAATTGCATGAATGCCAGTTCAATGACATTTCAAGTTCACATGGAATTTCTAAGGGAATTGCCATGTCTTTATCCTTGAATCCCAGAGCTCAACACTTGTCATTATGGAAAAGCATATATTGAAAACTTCTGAGACAGTCAGACAACTGTTGTGGCTTTTATGCTACCTCATCTATAAACCATGAAGTTTTTACATGTCACCCCAGCAATATATTATGAGAGTTAATGAATAAGAAGTTGTAAAGGGGAGTTAGATCATCAGATGAAAGTTGTTGCTAAATTATAGAACATTACTTTTCTATGCCATCTGATTCATCTGGTCCAAAGGAACATATCAGGAAGTCACAACACTGCTATTAAAGGGCAGAGGGCAATACTATTATATTCTCAATGTAAAGTGTAAACACAGTCTCCAAAGGGGAGGCTTGGTATTTTATAACTTACCATTCAATAATATCTCCTTTCTTTCCTGTAGCTGCCAAATCTTCTGCATGATAAAACCAGTCTTGTTTTGCCCAATTTGTCCTTGGCTCCCTTGACACAGAATGTGTTCCCTTAAAATTCCTTCTGGATGAAATGAACTATGGTACAGAAGTATAAGTTGTACAAATACATTTGTTAAAATGAATGATAAGAGTACAAACCTGCAGGGCAAGCAGTGCCTTTGGCAGGATTTAGCTGTTGCTTTAGAGCTACAAAAGCAAGAGATATCTGCAGCTAAGATACATTATAGGATTTCTGTTATTGCAACAGTAATAAAAGATATAGCAACATAAGTGGGGCAAATGTAATGTGCCACCTGCAAGTAACATTTGTGAGATTTATAGTACAGTATAAAAATACAGATTATGAGATCTTCATAAAGGCGTTTCATTTGTCTAACATTAGCTAATATTGTGATATTGTACAGGACCCATTCTCTCTGACCTATGGCTCACATTTTCCTGAGGTGATTCCCCTATTGACCATATCACCTCATACATTATAAATTGAATCTCTTCTATTTTCCGCTGACCACTACAAATAATTCTTTACAAAATCTCCAACTCAAGCACCTAGGGTTCACTGTTGAAATATTTATTATTAATATACTAAATAATTACATTTTTAATATTTTCTTGACTATCATCATTGAAAAAAATTTGCATTGACAATGAGATTAGCTGTAAGGGACTTAAAGTACGGTTTGATTTGTTTTTGATTTTTACAGACACTTTTCACTTTGCATAATAAAACTGCTTTTCTTCACCGTGGTAAATATATGTAAATATTCACAAATTTGGAGGAAAGGATCTATCTTTTTCCTGAATAATGAAAGAAAAATCTGCAGTCAGAAAAAAGAAACTGGGCATTCTGTTTCATGTTTGTTTGTTTGTTGCTTAACTCTCCGTGCAAGTTCCTTGAATTCCTTTATCAACTTAGTTCTATCTTTCTTGTGTATGTAAGTATACCGAAAATAAATGACTCCCTCTTGGTTTTCTCTCACTTTGAAACACCCTAAGGCTTACAAGATGATACTTTCTCCGTTATAGCTAGGCACTCTAAATCAACTGTGTGAATAAGAACACCTGAATCCTTCTAGACCTGCATGTTTACTAACTTTTACAAGCTGAAAACATGTACTCTTGGGGTATTAGGATATGTTTTAACATTGAAACAATTGTGCTTGATACTATTGAACACAGCTACAAAAATACCAAAACAATTTTTCTCCTTCCTTTGCACAGAGCTGCAATATTTCCCAGGAGCTTTTGACACTTTAATTCATTACTTCCTCTGATAGTATATAGTATCTTTCTTGTTCTTTCTTAAAATACACAATCGTTTACATGTTTTAAATGGAAGAGAAGAAAAATTTTCATGTTTTTGGTTATTGTCCATGCTCTGTCTTTGTTGCACAGTTCAGGGGGATATTCATATTGTTACATTTCAACATTTAGGTCCCTCTTTTGCTTTGAGGAAAGATTTCAGGTCACTGTAATGTATATAGAAAAGTAGAATGAAACTTGTCTCTTTTGCATAACATGGTGCATAACAAGCTTGATAAATAGCTGAATTTTAAGTGAACAAAATATCAAGAATAAAGGTGTTTCTTTCATTTTTATTTTCAGTATTTACTTGGCATATTTGATGATTTTTCTTTCCAGATTTACAAACCACAAAGACACATTTCTGAAATGGCTTAAAGGAATCAGAAGGCATAAAATTGTGTAGCTAAGTAGGAAGAAATATTTATATATCCCATACAAGTAAATTCTATAGGATGTTTGGGTTTGATTTGTTTTGGTTTCTGTGTCTATTAAGGTTTGGGTCTATATAGACAACCTGTGTTCTTAAAGTGTAGATCAAAGGCTTAATGGTATCTTACCTTTGCTGTTTGGTGCCATAAATGAAACATCAGCAAAGCACAGAAACATTACAGATCAGATTTTTTAAAAAATTTAACTCCAATTGAAATGTGATGTCATTGACTTGTAAGTATTTTTTTAATTCATAGATAAAACAGAAGTAAGTGCTCTTTCTGGAAAATAATGCATACGTGAGAAATTATGGTTTTCATACCATGGGTCAGAATACTGTTTAAGCATAAAGTACAATTCATGAAATGAATTCAGAGACCAATTTCTACCATGAATTCTTGTCATTGAAGGATGAGGAAAAGAAGTTCTGGGTAGTTTGCTTTTAAGAATTTAATTCTGCAAATACAAAAGACAGACCTATAAAATGTCCTTCCCAGTCTAAAAAGAAGTGTCTAGTGAAAAAGTCAAACAATTGTGCAGTGCAAGAAGACTTTTTCAATGTTTGGAAGCACAGGCAGAACAACTGATTGGTTTTCATATGAATTTATTCCTGTGGGAGTACCAACATATAGTTATGTTCTGATGTTTTCTGACTGTCTAAGAAGCAAACTGTAAAAAAATCCTTAATTTTTTAAATAAAGGTAGTCAAATTTAGAGCATGTGGATTATGTTTCATATTCAAACCACAATCAGCTTTAACCTCTTCTTCTTCTCTCCCTTTCTTCATACTCTCTATCACTTTCTCCACCACTTTCCCACTTTTATTGTCACATGAAAATATGTTTTCTACTCATTAGCTTCTCAACTCTGCTGATGACATTTTATTAGACTGAGTTAAGAAATATGGATAAGTGCAAGCCATTAAGTATATGAAAAATCAAGAAAATGAAGGATTTTTTTCATACTGCTTTAGCAAAGATTTTCTAATTCCTATTTGTACTATTAAGTCTCTGTACACCAACTCTATGCCTATGTATGAGGATCAATATTTCAGTGATATTTGTATGCCTACATTTATAGCAGCACTGTTCATACTAGCTCAAATTTGGAAGCAGTCTACATGTCCATCGATAGAAGAATGGACAAAGAAGATGTGGTATATATAAAAGATGAAGTATTACTCTACCACTAAGAAGATTAAATTTGAGTCATTTGTAGGAAAATGGATGCATCCTGAGTCCATAATATTACATAAAATAAATCAGACACACAAGCTTAAATATCATACTTTCTTTTTTTATAACAGAAAAAGTTATCACACTGTGTATTATCTTTAATGTAGTTTCTCAGAGTACAAGACATAAATCAAAAATATTCTTACAAAAATAAACTAATAACAGTATAAATTTTCTTTTCAGTGATCTATGATAAACTGTCATTTAAATGAAACCAGTTAGCAAATAATTGAGATACTTTTTCAAAGATGAATTTTGTAGTTGGGGAAGTATTTGAACTTCTTATTTCCTATTTATCTTTTTTTCATTTTGTTATTTGTGTTTCTAATAATAGAGAAGCCATGCAATATTTGAGCTCGTTTGTGTGATTTATTTCACTTAACATAATGTTCTCAAGCTGCATCCATTTACCCATGAATGGCTCAGATTTTCTCTTCAGTGAAAGACTGAAAATATAAATAAATAAGAAAATAAAACATGGATAATAGAAATTAAGAGGACAGATTTATTGTCAAATGGGAATGGTATCAAGAGATGGAGGGCAGAAAGAAGCAGGGGATTAAAAACTGAGATATGTTTTGTACATGTAACAACTCAACACAAAGAATGTTATCACTATGTAATGCAAACAAATACTAATAAAATAAACAGAAAAAATGTTAAAATAAATTATGAGAAGAGATTTATGGAACAAATATATTTTAAAAATCACCTCATGTGATTGAATGCTACCAATAAGATTATTTATGGAAATCTCTTCGCAATATATCTGGGGTGAATGCATTAAGTTGTAGTTGTTAGTTTTGTTTTACTGTTGCTGTGGTGGGGAAATTTAAGACCATGTATTATTTGTAATACAGTGAGGTGGGTGAAATAGACTGAGGAGAACAGAAGGTGATTGGATCAGGAGTATAAGACACTTAAGGGGAGATTTTTAGTGGGATAGTGACAGGTGAGAAGAAAAGTTTGATGTGGAGTCTGATTATATTGAAGTACTTTTAGTTGAGTTGAAGGGTTAGTACTGACAGATTTTAGAGGATATTTCTGGAGGCCAGTGTGAAATATAGGAGGAAAGAGGTTTACTTTGTGATTGAGGGAAGATATGTGGTTTCCAGAACCTGCTGATAGGACAATAGGCTAGGGAACATATTAGACAATCAATGTTTAAAATGGGGAAGTTTGAAGGGTAATAATAGAGAAAGTAGTGACTATGGGGGCAATAAGTATGGAATATTAAAATCTTAGGATGAGAAACTTATGTATTTGGAAAAAAATTAAAAGAGCATGGCAATAGTATTATTTTGGAGATTTGAGGTGAAAAAAGCTTGATAGGGAGTTGAGATGAGGTAGAGAACCTAGACATCTACTAAATCAGAGCCAATGGAAGAAAGAAAAAAAGTGCTAGCTGAAGCCATCCTCAGCGAACTCTAACTAGCTGTGCAGCGGCTGGGACCTTGCTCGGAATGGCAGGACCTTGCTCAGTACCTGGGGTCCTCCAGGTCACAGGGGAGTTGCCGTTCTGAGTGACATGAGCTGAAAGACTCCACAGTGAACTCCACTTAGCCATGCAGCCTTAGTATGTTGTGTGGAATATGTTATGGCCCCACCCAGAGACCCCAAGAAGCTTGGGAGATTTGGGGCACCCTGTGACCTGAGGAGAAGGCCTACCCAGTATATTCCACCTACCATTCAGCCTTGGTACACCACTCAGAACTAGCTAGGGCCCTGCCTAGTGACCTCAAGCAGCCAGGGAGCTTCAGTGAGCCATGTGGGGTGCACTGAAGGTCCATCTAGCATGCTCCCCCATTTGGGGAGCCTTTGAATGCCACTAGGGACCTGGTAAGGTCTGCCTAACAATCCCCACTCAACTGGAGAAACTCTCTACAGTATGGGCAGCAATCCTTAACCCAAGAAACAACTGAGACTTTGCATTCAACTGCCCCAGGGGAATACAGGAAAGTGCCAAAACAAAAGAGCACAAAGCAATCTCAAACCTCCAACCCATCCCAAACAAGCCTAGGAGACATGAACATAGAAGAAAATGTAAGCCATAAACCTAAAACTTCTGAAATGATAGCAACTGAAGTAAAGAAATAACTCCATGAAGCTACAAAGTAACTCATGAGAAATAATCTCCCAGGTAAAAGAAGAAATGATAAACAAAAGAAATGCTCAACACATCTAAAGAAGACATAGTTAAAAAATAGAAGAGCACAGCAAAATGATAGAAACCTTGAATGAACAATGTAAGAAACAACTAGAATGCATGAAAAAGTTTCAAAGACATATTCAGGAAAACAAAAATTCCACTGAAAGCAGGAAAAACTGCCTCAATGAATATGAAGATAGGCTTTCAGACCTAGAACACAAGATAGCAGCTAGTGAACAAGAATGGAAAGATCTTTTAAAAATAACAAGGAATCAGGAAATAACAATTCAACAATTACAAGATGACGCAAAGAAAAACAATATAAGACTAATAGACATAAATGAAAAAGAAGGTGACAACACAAATGACATCAAAAGGCTATTAACAGATGTAATAGCTGAAAATTTTCCAAACATGGGGAAGGAAACTGATATACAGATAAGTGAAGTGTAAAGAACTCCAATTAGCCATAACCAAAATAAATCGACAGTCAGACATATAATAATTTACATTCCAGAAATTCAACATAAGAACAGAATATTAAAAGCTGTTAGAGACAAGAAATAAGTCACCTATAAAGGAAAGCCCATCAGAATCACAGCAGACTTCTCAATACAAACAATGAAGTGAAGAAGAACACAGAGTGAAGTATTTCAAATCCTAAAGGAAAATGGCTTCCAACCCAGATTGATGTATTCTGCAAAACTATCATTCAAAATTGATGGAGAAATAAGATACTTCCATGATAAAGAACAGCTGAAGAACTTGATGATCACTAAATCAATGCTGCAAAGAATACTGAAAGATATTCTAGATAGACAAAACAAAACAAAACAAAACAAAACAAAAAAAACTATGACTTCAAAAATGCCAAGAGAAAAAACCACCAGACAAGGCAAACAATTAAACAGAGAGGAAAGGTAAAGACCTAAAAGCAGAAAGATAACATGACAAAAATAAGCCAATATATATCACTCATAGCCATTAATGTAAATGGTCTCAGTTCACCAATCAAAAGAAACAGACTGGCAGAATGGATCAAGAAACAGGATCCAACCATATGCTGTATACAAGAAACCCATCTAACCCAAAAGGAAATTCAGAGACTGAAAGTCAAAGGATAGAAAACAACATTTCATAAAACAGGAACCCCCCCCCAAAAAAAACAGGGGTCGCTATTCTGTTTGTAGACAATATGAACTTCAAACTAAGAATGATCAAAAGAGAAAAAGAAGGTCATTACATGCTAGTTAGGGGAAAACTTGAAGAGGAACAGATAATCATGAATATATAGGCACCAAACATGGGAGCACCCAGCTATATAAAACAAATACTAATAGAAATGAAAAACCAAATAAACAATAACACAATTATAATGGGAGTCCTTAACACCTCATTGACACAAAGAGACAGATCAACTAGGCAGAAAATCAACAAACAAGTAAAAGAACTGAATCAAACTTATGAACAAATGGACTTAGTAGATGTGTACAGAGTATTCCACCCAACAACATCAGAATATACATTCTTCTCAGCTTCACATGGGTTATTGTCTAACATAGACCATATACTAGCCTATAGAACATGCCTAATTAAGTGCAAAAGCATTGAAATTATCCCATGCATATTATCTGATCATTGTGCCATAAAACTGGAAATCAATAACAAACAAAACTGCAAAAACTCCATAAACACATGGAAATCAAATAATACATTCCTGAACACTCAATGGGTCACAGAAGAAATTAAAGAAGAAATTCAACAGTAAATAAAAGCAAATGAAAATACAAATACAAATTACTGGAACCTGTGGGATACAGTGAAAGTGGTCCTCAGAGGGATATTTATTGCATTGAATTCCCACATTAGGAAAACAGAATGAACACAAATAAACAACCTGATGCTACACCTCAAACATCTAGAAAAAGAAGAGCAAGTCAAGTGCAAAGCCAAAAGAAAGGAGGCAATTATAAAGACCAGAGCAGAAATTAATGCAAGAGACTAAGAAAACAATAAAAATATTTAACAAAACAAAGAGTTGGTTCTTTAAAAGAATAAATAAAGTTGAGAAGCCACTTGCCAATCTTATTTTAAAAAAAGGAATGAAAAAACTCAAATTCACGCAATGAGTAATGGAAAGGGGAAAATCACCACAAACCCTATGGAAATACAGATAATCAATACCTACTTCAAAAATCTTTTTTCTCATAGGTTTGATAATACAGAAGAAATGGACAGATTTCTAGAAACGTATAAATTACCAAAGCCGAATCAAGAAGATGTAAAACTGCTCAATAACCCAACTTCAGTTAATAAAATTGAAAATGTGTTTAGAACATTATCAACAAAGAAAAGCCAGACCCTGACGGATTCACTGCTGAATTCTATAAGAAATTCAAGGAAGACTTAATGCCAACACTCCTCAAAATCTTCAATGAAACTGAAAGGGAGGCAATTCTTCCTAACTCATTCAAGGAAGCAATTATTACCCTAATACCAAAACCAGAGAAAGACCGAACCAAAAAAAAGAGAACTACAGGCCAATCTCCCTAATGAATGTAGATGCAAAACTCCTCAATAAAATACTGGCAAACAGAATGCAGCAAATCGTCAAGAAGATTATACACCATGAACAAGTGGGATTCATCCCAGGAATACAGGGAGGGTTCAACATAGGCAAATCAATAAGTGTAATACATCATATTAATAGAGCCAAAGATAAGAATCACATGAACATTTCAATAGATGCAGAAAAAGTTTTGATAAGGTTCTACACTCATTCATGGTATGAAAAATATGGAAAATTGGCATAGATGGTCTTTACCTCAATCTGGTAAAAGCCATCTTTGGCAAACCAACAGCCTACAGCATATTAAATGGTCAAAACCCGAAAGCTTTCACTCTGAAATCAGAAACAAGACAAGGCTTACACTATTACCACTCCTATTTAATATAGTGCTGGAAACATTAGCCAGAGCAGTTAGACAAGAGAAAGAAATAAAAGGAATAAGGATAGGAAAGGAAGAAGTTAAATTATCATTATTTGCAGATGACATGATACTCTACATAGAAGATCCCCAAAACTCCATTGAAAGACTACTAGATATAATAACCATACAGTATTGTAGATGGATACAAAACCAGCATTCAAAAATCACTAGCATTCTTGTACACAAACAACAAACTCACTGAGAGAGAAATAAGAGAAGCCACACCCTTCATAATAGCATGCCCCCCAAAATGAAATATTTAGGAATCAATCTAACAAAAGAAGTAAAAGATCTATTTACTGAAAATTACAGTACTCTGAAAAAAGTAATCGAAGAGGATCTCAGAAAATGGAAAGACATTCCTATTTCATGAATAGGAAGAACAAATATTGTGAAAATGTCCATTCCCCCAAAATTGTAATGCAAATTTAATGCAATTCCAATTAAAATGCCATGAGCATACCTCACAGATCTAGAGAAATCATTCCTGAAATTCATCTGGAACCAAAAGAGACCTAGAATAGCAAAGCAATTCTGGACAACCAAGGCAACAAAGGAGGCAAAAATCAAACTGCATGGGAAATACTCCCCAGAATAAACAACTGGGATCTTGTCTTAATAAAAAGTTTTTTTTGGTGTCAAAGGAAATCTCTAACAGAGTGAAAAGAAAACCTATGAATTGGAAAAATAACCTTAGCCACCTGTCCCCCAGACATATATTTCTATCTAGAACATATAAAGAATTTTAAAAAATCAGATCCCTGAAATTCAAAGACCCAATCCAAAAACGGGCATCTGAGATGAATACACAGTTCTCAGCTAAAGAAATACAAATAGCAAATAAGTACATGAAAAAATATTCAGCATCTTTGGTTGTTAAAGAAATGCAAATTAAAATAACACTGAGATTCCATCTCACTCCAGAAAGAATGGCCAGGATCAAGAAAACCTCCAATAACAAATGCTGGAAAGGCTGTGGGGAAAAAAGAACTCTTCTCCACTGTTGGTGGGAGTGTAGACTGGTGCAACCACTGTGGAAATCAGTGGGTTTTTTGGTTTGTTTGTTTTTGTTTTTTTGTGTTTGTGTGCAGCACCGGGGATCGAATTCACAACCTCATGGCTGCCAGACAGGCGCGTAAGCCCCTGAGCCAAACACCTGACCCTAGCTTTTAGAGGGAGGGTCGCACTATGTAGCTCAGGCCTATCTTGCACTCACGTTGTAGCCCAAGCTGGCCTCGAACTCACAATGCTCTGCCTACCTCAGCCTCCCTAGTGCTGGGATTGTGCGCCACCATGTCTGGCTTGGAAATTAGTGTAAACGTTCCTCAAAAAACTGGGACTGGAGGTCCCATTCAATTCAGCTTTTCCGCTTCTGAGCATATTCTCAGAAGAACTGAAAACATCATAGCACAATGATATATGTGTACACATATTTACAGCAGCACAATTTGTGATAGCCAAATTTTAGAAACAACCCAAATGCCCATCAACTGAGGAATGGATAAAAAAGGTGTGGTATTTTTATACAATGGAATACTACTCAGCTATGAAGAAAGATCACATTGAGGTATATGGATGCGACTTGAGACCATACTCATAAGTGAAATAAATCAAACTCACATGTGTAAATACAATATTGTCTCCCTAGTGTAAGAAACTGAAAGAATAAATAAAATGCAAAATCTTCAGTAACTATTGTGATAGGGTAAGAAACTGCTCATAGAGGAAAAAAATATCTCAGATAGGAAAAGGAGAAAAGAAGGAAAGGCCAAGGAAAAAGATATAAATTTTTACATATACAATTAAGATATCTAAAATGATTGTATTTCTAATTCTAATAGTTCTCGGAACAAAACAGTTAACATTTGTGGGATTTGATCAATTTTACATGTCTATATCTGGTAATTCGAGGAACACTTTTCAAGATAACTATGCAAAACAACAAGTTTTGTTATGTTCCTACCACCTTGTTTTAAAAGGCTACATTGTGATTGTTTTGGGCTCTTTGTTTTGTTATTTATTTGACTGCTTTTTCTTGCTTGTCTTGTATTTTGTTTTATTTCATTTTTCCCTCTAATACAGATGGGATAGATGTACATGAATAGGCTTATATATGCCTAGAACTTCTAAAGAGCTTACAAGAATTGATTTTATTATGTGTGATGGTAAGAACAGCTACATTGAAGAAAAGGAAACATTATGGTAGGCATTGCTGATTTCCTATCATCTTGTTTTGAATCCCAATGGTGTTTTTATTATTTGTTTTGACTGGTTTTAGTCTGTTTTGTGTTATTTGATTTCAATATGTGTGAAGGTATAGACAGCTATTTTGAAGAAAACAAGTGACATTATTTCAGCCATTATTGATTTGGAAGGCCCAGAAGGTACTCATCCTTTTGTTTTGATTGGTTTTTTAGTGTTTTGTTTTGTTTTAATTCATTGTGTATGAAGGTATGGACAAATATTTCAAAGAAAACAAGAGACATTATGGAAGCCACTGTTGATTTCCTGTTGTCTTCTTTTGAAATCCTGTGTTACTTGAATTATTATGTTCTGATCTGCTTTGCTCCGTTTTGTTTGTCTTGTTTTATTTTCTTTAAAATAAAAAGATTTAAAAAGCACAAATGTAAAAGCCTAATAAACAGAATAAACCATAAAAGAAAATAGCATAACATAACCCCACGCTACTAAGTAAATCAAGAAAGGAACAAAAACTCACACCTACAAGTTATCCAGTGGAACACAGTTTAAATATTCCAATGAAACAGTGTATAAGTAATTCATATATAGCTTCTATGCCAGAGGGTCTGAATTCTCAAACCTCAATAACTCCTTTTAGGCTTGAACTGCAACACTGAAGATAACTCCTCTCTGAGCTTTTGCTGGGTTGCAGAAATTCTTGCAGAATCTGACCCAGTATAAGTTCTCAGGTTAGGGACTCTTGCTGTCCTGCTCCCTGGGTGTGGTGGTGAAATTGACAGACTGATTGACTGGGATGAATTTGTCCACTGAGATAGGAACCTTAAGATACTTGAATAACAGCAATAGTTCTAGCACAAACCAAAACTATGGTGGGGAATTATAAAGTTTACAGCAGAAATATTTAAAACTGAGTCTAAAAATACAAAAAAAAATGAATCAATAAGCTTATTCTTTGAAAGGATAAACAAAATAAATGGCCAAACTCATCAGAAGAGAAAATTTTCACATCAGTGTATTTAGAAATAAAAAAGACAAAATCATAACAGAAATCATGAAACCAAGAAGATAATTAATAACAGCTATGAAAAATTTTAATCCATCAAATTGGAAAATCTTGAAAAAATAATCAGATTTCTAGGCTCATGCAAATTACCAAACAAACCCAACAAGACACAAAAATGCTGAAAAATCCAGTAATATGCAATGAAATGGAGACAACAATTTTAAAGTTTTACCAACTAGAAAAAGCCCAGGTTTGATGAATTCACTGAATTTTATAAAACCTTTAAGAACCTTTTTCACAAATAATCCCATCTTCTTTAAAAGGCATTGAAATGGTTGGAATGTTTTCCAAACTCATTGTTGGAAGCCAGAATGACTCTAATCTCAAAATCAGAAAGAGACCCAACCAAACAGGCCAGTCTCCTTAATGAACATAGATACAAGAATATTTAATAATATATCAAAAAATATAATGCAATGAATTCTCAATGGGATCCTACATAAAGATCAAGTAGTTTTCATTCCAGGGTTGCAAGGATGATTCCAAATATGGAAACCAATATATATGATTCACCATATAAACAGAACCAAGGACAAAATCACATGAACATTGATAGATGTAGAAAAAAATTGTGACAAAATTCAATGCCACTTCATAATAAGAACCCTGAAGAAAATAGGTGTGAGGAGACCATTTATCACTTTAAAAAACCTATTTATGCAGAACAAAGACTAACATCATATAAAATGGGGAAAACTGAAAGCATTTCCTCCACAAAAGGAACAAAATGGGATGCCCATAATTAACCCTTTTATTCAACTTTGGACTCAAAATTGTAGCCAAACAATCATGCAACAGAAAGAAATAAAAAAGATACATGTTGGATAGGAATAACTCAAATTGTCATTACTCACACATACATGACATTCTTCATTGAAGACCTAAAGAACTCCACCAGTAAACTCTTAGAATTACTAACAACCTTCAGAAATGTAGCAGGATACAAACTTAACAAACAAAAATCAATACCATGTGTGTACACAAATAATAAACTGAATGAGAAGAAATTATGAAAATAATACAATTCACAATATCAGTAAAAATACATATTAATTAAACTAACCAAGAAAATAAAAAAAACCTCTGCAAAATTTATGCAGTATTTTAAAGGAGACTGAAGTGTATATTAGAAAGTGGAAAGATATCCCTTGCTTCTGGATAAAAGGGACCAATTCTGTCAAATTTCCAAATAGTCCCCAAACTGTTACAAAGATTCAATGTCTCCCAAATTAAATTACCAACAGCATATTTCACAGAGCTAGAGAACAGCCCTGAAATTCATAAAGGGGAGGAGACTCAGAATAACAAAACAAATTTTGGACAAGAGCAAAGAGGGAGACACCAGAATATCTAATTTCAAGCTGTACAGCAAAATGGCAGTTATAAATATGGTATAGTACTGGAACAAAAACAGTCTTCTGGGTTAGTGGAACAAAACAAAAGAGAATATTCAGACATGTTCACCTATTTGTTTTTTGAAAAAGGGACCAAAAACACACATTGGAGGAAAGATTGCCTATTCAACACATGATTCTGGGAAAACTGGCTGTTTGCAGAAGATTGAAGCAGAACTCATGTCTTTTATCAGGTACTAAAATAAAATCAAAGTGGATCAAATATTCAAACATTAAAAAGTAACACTGAAACTACTTGGAGACAAATAAACATTTGAAGTCATACATGAAATAATTCATTTTTAAACAGAGCCCCAAATGCACAAGACATAACAAGAATCAACAAATGGAATTATATCAAATTAAAAAGCTGAATAGCAAAGGAATTAGAAAACAGACAACCCACATAATGTGAAAGAATTCATCAGCTATTCCTCTCATAGATGACTAATACTTAGAATGCATAAATTGTTTGAAATTTAGACTGCCTAAAACAAAAGATCAAACAAGAAATGGCCAAGTGAATAAACAGAAATTTCTCAGAAGTGCAAATGGCCAACAAATATATGAAAAAGTGCTCAACATCATTTGTCATTAGAGAAATACAAATTAAAACAATGTTAAGATTATTTTATACCAGAAAAAACAATGCTAAGATATTAATTTATACCAGAAAAAATCAAGAGCTCAATGTGTAAAAATGCTGGAATCGTTGTAATGAAAAAGGATCTCTTCTAAATTGTTTATGGGATTGTAAACTGAAAAACCATTATGGAAATAAGTTGGGAGATTTCTCAAAGATTTAAAATTAGAAATTTCATATTATCCATATATTCCCCTTATAGAAATCTTCTCCAAAGAGCTTAAGACGTCATACTACACCAACACATGCTTACCTATGTTTTTTTTTTTTCCTGGCACCGGGGATTGAACTCACAACCTTGCCCCTGTCAGACAGGTGCTTAAGTCACTGAGCCAAACTCCCGGCCCTGGTTTTTAGAGGCAGGGTTGCACTGTGTAGCTCAGGCCAGCCTTGTGCTCGCATTGTAGCCCAAGCCGGCCTCGAACTCACAATGCTCCCCCTATCTCAGCCTCCTGGAGTGCTGGGATTAAAGACATGCACCACCACGCCCGACTATGCTTACCTATGTTTATGGCTACACAATTCATAATAACTAAATCCTCGAAGCAACCAGTGTACCCACTAAGAGAAAAATGGATAAAGTGTGGTATCTATAAACAATGCAATACTATACAGCTGTAAAGGATAAGCTTGAGACATTTGTAGAAAAATGGATATATCTGAAAAATATAATATTGAGTAAAACAAATCAGATACACAAACTAAAATACCACATGGTATCTTCTTATTTGAACAAAGTAATTAAAAACAAAGTAAACTAATGGATGGATAAAAGAAAACAAGGGGATAGATCTCTTGCAAATGCTAAGGGGTTCAGGAAATCAAGTTTGAAGGATGAAGATGAGGAAGATGAAAGACAGGATAAAGTTATGTCACTCGTAGAAACCTGATAACCTCATTATATGTAAACATACGACATTAACAAAAGCTAATATGGTAATAGCATCAAGAATGAAAATTGAGAAAGGGAATTTCAAACAGATGATTAGAGATACATGGATAGAGGCAGGAGTATAAAAAAATGAAACAAGTTGTATTATGTACATGTTCCCACTCCCCAAGGTGAATGTAAACTTTATGTACTGCAAATATGTACTAATATAAAAATACAAAAAAAGGAAAGTTTTCCATATCATTGATAAAATCCTAAAAAGTCAGCAAAAAGAGAAAATGGTAATACATGTTAGAAAATTTCAGATAACTTTTAAAGCTACATCTATCAGCAGATAACCGTAGATTTCTCAACACAAACTTTTAAGGTCAGATGAGCTCAGAGTGAAGCTTTTCATGCCCTGAAAGAAAACATAGCCAAATTCTTACCTTGGAGCTACAAATACAGTGCTACTAAAACAGACAAAGAAAGGACTAAAAAAGAATGTACAGGACATTTTCTTTAAAAAAATGAAAAAAGAATAAAAACAATGACACAGAATTTCAAATCAAAATAATAAGAGATTAACGAAGGTTAATATATTGCATATTATCTTCAAAGTAGTTGTTCAGATTGCAAGATATAAACCTGAAAAAATGATCAAACAATGAAAGCACAAACCTTTCATTTTGATGAACTAACAGAGCTTAGTAGTATAATTACCTATGTTGTGTATATATATAATTTTCCCTTCTTTCTATTCTCCTTTCCCCATCCAAATTATTATTTCTTTTTGTGTAGTTCCTATTTTCACTTGCACAATATCTATTGCACACTTCAGATCTTATTTATTCTTTCAGTTTTTTACACAAGGGAGACAATATGTAATTTGCACATGCGAGTCTGATTTATTTGTTTTGGATGTGGTCTCAAGTTGCATCCATTCACTTATAAAGGTTTCAAGTTTTTCATTCTTTATAGTCGAGCAGTACTCCATTATATAAAAATATTTCCTTTTTTATCCATTCCGCAGCTGATGTGCATTTGAGTTGTTTCAAAGATTTCTTAATGAATGTAGACATCAAAATCTTCCAGAAAATTTTTGCAAACAGTATACAAAAATTATTTAAAAGATCATGTATCATGACATTATTGACTTTATTTCAGAAATGGAAGCATGATTAAACATATTTAAGCCAACAAAATCTATTTATCACATAAAAGTAAAAATACACATAACATTATCTTCTTAATGAATGCATAGAAAGTTTATAACAAAGTACAACATCCATTCATGATAAAAGTACTGATAAAAATCATTAAAAGAGGGCCTAACTTTAAACTAATAAGTCATTTAACAATATTAAATTGAATGAGAAAACATGAAAACAATGTTCTAAGATCAGGAACAAGAAAATGGTGTCCACTCTCATGACTCATATTCAATATAGTAACCCACCCCAAAAAATCTATTTAGAACTATCAGACAACAGAAAAAAATGAATGAATTCAACTCAGAAAACAAAAAGTCAAAACATACTTACACATAATATTTTTCAAAGAAGATCCAAAAGCCCGCCACCAGAAGAGTTGTAAAAATCCTCAAATTTAAAGACCCAATCCAAAAATGGGCAGCTGAAAGTCATAGACACTTTTCAGATGAAGAAGTATGAACTGCAAATTAATATATGCAAAAAAGTTAAAATTCACTTAATTTGTGTACAAGAGATGCAAATTAAAACATCACTGAGCTATCATCTCACTCCAGAAAGAATGACTGTTTTAAAAATTTCACCTAATAACAAATGCTGGTGGGCCCATGAAGAAAAAGAAGCTCTTCTCTATTGTTGATGATAGTGTAGGTTGGTGTAATCATATTCAAAATCAGTGAGGAGATTCCTCAAATGACTAAGACTAGAGGTTTCCTTTGACTCACCTATCCTCCTCCTTCACGATATCGCCCCAAAATGACTAAAAACATCATACCACAGCAATACATGCACATTCATGTTTATAGCAGCACAATTTATAACAGCCCATATGTCCATCAATAGATGAATGGGTAAAGATGTTATTGTTTTTTGTAAAATAGAATGGTACTTTGCCATATAGAAGGATATATTTGAGGCATTTCTTGGAAAATCGATGCAACTTGAGACCATAATTTTAAGTGAAATGAATCAGACAGATAAACATTTTTAAAAATTAGATTGATTCTCTGATGTGAAAAACCAAAAGTGTATAATTGATACTAGAAAACAGGAAAAAAATATTCAAATGGGTAGGGAAACAAGGAAGGTGAAACTAAAAGGGAAGGAAACAAACAAAAAGAGAATAGAAGGAAAAAATGGAAACAAAACTTACGTAAATAAGGAATGGAAGAGGGGTTCAAGATAGGGGAAAGGGCTGGTGAAAAAAAAAGAATCGCTATATTACGTATAGGTACAAATCTCCTATGGCGAATGTGACCATTATGCATATCTAAAGTGTATAACTGTGATTAAGAAAAAATAACCTTTACTGGCCAAACAAAAAATAAGTAAAACTTTTAAAGAAAATAGGCATAGGTGAGGACTCTCTGAACATAATTCCAATTGCACAAGACATAAAAAAATGAATCAAAAAATAGTATTATCTCAAATCAATAAACATCTGCACAGCAAAGGAAAAAAACTGACACAGTGAAGAGACAACCTACAGAATGAGAATTAATTTTTATCAACTACTTTTTGGAAAGAGAAAAAGTACAAATTGCCAATAAATAAATGGGAACGTGTGCAGCATCTTTCATCATTAAGGGAAGGAAAATACGAACAGCACTGGGATTCTACTTTACTCCAGTAAGAATGGTTATTATCAAAAAATTAAATATATATATATATATATATTTGCAAGACTCTAGGAAAAAAGAATCCTTCTGTGTTGTTGGTATAAATGTAAACTTGTACACTTACTATGGAAATCACTATGGATATTTGTCCCCAAATTAAAACTAGAAATTCTCTTTGACCCACCTATACCTCTGCTAATTATCTTTCCAAATGATGTAAAGTCATGATATCACAATGATACATGAATACTAATGTTTATATCAGCCTAATGCACAGCATCTATATCTATATGCCCATCAACAGGGGGATTTATAAAGAAAATATGGTTTATAGACAAAATGGATTACTACTGACACAGAAAAAAGGAATGGATCAAAAATAAATCAAAATGAATAGATCTTGAGACTAAGAACCTAAGTGAAATAAATCAAATATAGAATATTGTATGTCCAATGGCTTCTGTAATGTGAGAACACAAAGTATAAATAACTTCAAAAGCAGAATAAAAGAGAAATATTATGAAATAAGAAGGTAGAGTCTCTTGAGAGAGGAAAGGTGTCTGAGGAATCAGGAAGAGGTAAGGACATGTAGAAGGAAGGAGGAATATGATATATATATATACATATATATATATATATATATATATATATATACAAATTCACCAAGAGAAATATAACTTTTTTATGTATTCCAAATGTATATTAATTAAAAAGAATTTGGGTTTTAGGGAGTTTAACCACATTCTTAATTTATTTTACTGGGATGCATGAAATGCCTCTCTCAACCTCATCTTGACCCATGCCAAAGCTTATTTAGCCAGTATTAAATATATTAAAAATTGTTTCTCAAATACTTTTTATATTAGACGTTCTGAATTACAATGTACCTATGGTAACTCTCAGAGTTCTGATATCCCCAAGAGGAAGTAAATCAATAATCTTATATTAAAAGAAGTTTTTAGAGTTAAAATATAACACTTTTGTGCAGAGCTCCTAAAGATTTAAGTTTTATAGCTTTCTCAAATCATGACCTCATTCATGGTCTACTCTCATCTATCACGAGATTTCTGCTAAGATCTGACCGTAAAGAAATAGATTATCCTTTTCTTCTGAAACTCAATATCTTTCCTCTTCTGAAGGAAATACTGTGGTGAGCATTTAATGCCAGTTAAAAATAGTCTGTACTGTTTTTCCCCTCCCGTGAACATATCATAGTTGAGATATATGTGTATAATGTAAAGACAGAGACCATGCATGTGTTTCTTTTTATCCCTCTCAGGTTTGGTCAGTATACCTTGCACATAATTGACTTGAAAAAATGACTCTAGTATTTTGATAATACAGAAAAATAAATCAATGCTGGAAGTTTAATAAAAGAGAAGATTATTTTAAAGACATGTTCTAAAAGCACAAAGACAAAAGTAGCAGTCACATATTTTCAAGGAAAATATGAAGACTATTTTGATTGTTTCAAGATTAGTATTTATGTTCATTACATATTACCAAGAAATCTTTGCACTCCATCCACTAGAGGGCAATCAATACATTAGGCACAGATACTGCCACCCCCTCCATGGTGACCTGTAATGTTGTAATTTTAAGAGGAAAAAGTAGGCACAAAAAGAAAGAAGATAGTCATGATCTTGTTCTTCTGAGCAGTGTCTATCCACTTATGTTGACATTTTATTGGATATTTCATTTTGAGGGTGTAATTTGTTTGAGTTACTAATATATTCTAGATATTACTCTCAAGGAGTAGCTGATAACAATTTATTCCCATTCTGCAGGTTGTCACTTCACACTCTCAGTGTTTTGTTGCCATGAAGTTAATTAATTGAATATAATTCTGTTTGTTGGTTTTTGGTATCATGCTAATCATCTCACCAAAATTTTCATTGTAGTGTTTTCGGACTCTTCACGATAAAGCTGGAAGATACAATTAAATATGAACAAGGCTCTTCTATTTCTTACTAAAACTGAGTCTTTTCCTGATAATTAAAACAGCTAATGAGTAAATAAATATATCACCTGAGATAAATGAGATTTTATCCTGAATAAAGCAGCATTTGAATTTGTCCTCCAATTAACTGTATCTTCTATTTTTGCCAGTTGGTAAAGGCGGTATATGCATACATGAAATACTTGTCTAGCCAGGCTGATAATTAGACTGTTTCTCTTCTGATAATGGTTCTATTCACTAGCTTTTTCTGAGATTGACATCATGAATAAGAAAATAATCAAAAGAAGAGAATATTATTACATTCAGGATTTCATAAAATTCTGAGAATATTTAGAATTAGAATAGAGCACTTCTCCAGATGTTATTAGAGGGAATAATATCACATCAAAGATGGTCAACTCTGGACATTTATTCTGGAAACTTCAGTAAATGTATGACTCTTCTACTGTTTCATTGTATGAGTGAGTTTCCAAATAAATTGTGGGTCACTCTTTTCCACTCTGTAATGAGTATGACAAGAATTTCCCTCATCATATGACAAAAGCTACAAACTTCTTAAGAATGCCAAAGATACACCTTCCTTCCTTGTTGGTTAGGAAACACAGGATCTTTTTTTTTTAATTATCAATATTATGAAATGATGGATATGGTCCTTTACATGTACTCTTGCATAACCAAATTGTATTCAGAATTTAGCAAACCATCTAAATGCATATGTTCAAAATATATTACATAATCTTAAAAATAAAAATTAATATGAATTTTCAACATATTTTAAAAGATAAAGATACTAAAATTCATGACCATTGCCTTGTGAGCACTAGATTTATTGCTAGTGTTCATTTAGCCTGAGGCTGTTCTTGCTTCTGAGGCTCATACCTTAGAAATTCTTTCTTAGGGAACAACTGCTGACTTTAATACAAAAGTCGAGTTTACTGAATTCTACTGATATAATATGAATTTCTAAGCTCTTACCTTTCTCTGTGCTTAGTCTGTCTAATGTATAGAAATGTATGTGTATATTAACACATCTATTTTGCATCCAGTCTCTACTTCTTCAATATTTCTAATCTTTAAGATACGCTTCTAATTTTATTTCTAAAGTAAAGAAATTTACTATTTTTGTCACTTCTCCTGTCAATTGCATATAACTTTTTCTGGTTTTGGTTCCTTTAAAATAATGGTTGCAAAGGAAGAGGAGTAAGCATTTGTGTTATACTGAAACAATAACTGGTTTTGTGATTAGACACATGAACTTGACTCTTGGCATCACAGTTTACTTAGAGTGACCTTGGGCAAATGTCTAATATTTTCACCCTCTTATCTCTCATTTTAAAATGAGGATAATAGCACCTAAATCTTTGAATTACCATGGGAATTGAAAGCATACATGAGAAAATGGATGATGTATCGTTCCTTTTTCCAAACCCACAAGTTTCTCAACAAATATATTGTTTACTGTTTAGTCCTTTCTTATCTCTACCTACACTGGGCCAGAGAACTTTAGGAAAAACTTAAATTACATCATAATGTTTCTTCTTGAAAATGAGAAAACACAAATTAATGACAGTCAAAAGAAAATAAATGATTACAATGTGTCCACTCTGTCCTTTTTTTTAAAATTATGATCATATTGTTTAGTTCTACAGACTTCTTTATCTGTGATGCACATAACACTCTGCTAGGCTCAGGAGGTAAAAATCAATTTTCTGGTATTTGTAGAAGCTCATGGCCTAGCAAGAATAGCTGATAACTGCATAATGACTGTTTCAAGGCAGATTGAAATAAACATTATCACATGGGTACAAATAAAACACATTCGGGTACATATCTTCTTTCATGTGAGCCTTTAGTGACTGAAGTCTGAGAAGACTGAGAAGCTGAGCTTTCTTCTGAATCAGAAGCAGCAGAATTACTATGAAAAATTAAGTAATGATACGGTTATCTCAGCTACTTTTTATAATAATTGTTTTACATTTGAATAAAATTGTGTATAAAGACAAATATTCTTATAGAGTTATGCATTGTGTAACTGGTTTTAGTAGAATGCAGTTTACTCTAGCATGTTTCTTTAAGTGTCCAAAGTCATGCTGCATTGTTCTTAGCAGTTATCTCTATTGGGTGCTCATCTTGCGGGGTACAGAAATTCCATGCAGTTCACATTGTAGTATATTCCTACTTGTCTCCATAGTCACCATTACCTGAAAGGGACAATCTCTTAATGAAGAAAGCTAGCGATAGCCTTAGGGACACCTGGGGGAGACAGTCATCGAATCTGAGCAATTATCCGGGGAGCAGCAATAGGTGGCATTGAGGTGATTAAAGGCTGTTGGCAGTTTATTCTGTATTGGCAGCTTCAAGAATTGGCCTGGATTTTAAGAGTTCTAGAGAGAGTTAAGATTCTTTTTAGTATTCACACCTTTTTTTTTCATGCTACACCAAAGAAAACAGTTAGGTTAAGGTGTTTTGTGTACTTAACCATTATCTTCATGTATTGATATCACAATGCTTCTATTTTTTTTAAAGGAGCAGTTCTTAGAAATTTTGTTTTACTGTGTTTTGGTTTTCCCAACAGAAAATTTCTTTTACAGTAGAAGTATTTTACTTATAATAGTTCCAGTAACATGAAGTATTTGGAGCATTGTACAAGGAATTTAAATGTAGCATATATTTTTTACTTACAGAATTGCTGTAGAAAAAAAGGTGTCTAAATAATATACACTGATGTTCATGTGTAAGTACAAATGCATTTCCCTACACATTAAAAAAATAGAAGCGATAGATTTCCCCTACAAAACCTGATAGGATACTGAAAACATGTACTAGACTTTGAGAAGGTCACCTGAATTTCTGGCAGGTTTTCTGGTTACTGGGAATATCGGCCTTATTTTTGCAATCTGTAATAATAATTTTTGGCTTACATAACTGGTTTGATTGTTGTAAAGTACATCTAAGTAATATCAGTAAAAATATTTGAAAACTGTAAAATACTGCCAAAAAATAAAGAGTAGACTGAGAAGTAATATATACTTGTGCCAGACAATTATATTTTTCCCATTCTACACAATAACCCTGTGAAGTATTGCTATTTCATTTACAGTGAGAAAATGACAGACTAACACAAGTTTATATAGCTAGTAAGTCTATTTTACCTTAGAAAAAGCTGCTTTTAAAGCTAGCTAATATTGTCTCAGCAACCAAAACAAAAAAATGTTTCTGAAGTGCAAAATAAAAGTTACAGCCTTACTGATCCTTACTAACATTTGACTTCTCTTTGTTTTTGGTAGCAATATCCCAGGGGGCATGTCATGGCTTATTTTCAATTCAATAAAAAATAAGCTGCAGACAATACTATGGTTACCAAAAGTCTGTGAAACCAAGATAAAATTATGCATAATATAATATTACAAAGACATGGCATCTTCATGATGCCCAGAATATCTTCATTTGCAGAGGAAAGATGGCATGTAACATATCAGTATGTCAATACATCCATCACAAAATCTATTTCATTTTAAAAAATGATTCTCACATGTGCACTTACACAATCATACATACATGGACTTTAAACCTGGATATGGTTAATATGGTAACTCTACAAAATATGAGTAATATGTTGAAGAACAAAAATGAACTATTTCCAAGTATCTTTTCATTCTTATATTTAATTGAAGTGCAACAACTGTGAGCACGATTTGCATGAACAGCATATCACATCTACACTATTATAGCAATGCTGTCACACAATTACTGTGTTCTCAACATTAGCAAGTTACATAAAAAAACACATCCTAGATATATGCACGTTGCCCAAAAGAAGTATAGCAGGAAAGAAAATGAAAGGTTTTTAAAAGTAACAGAAAATCTATCCTTGCTATCCTAAGCTCCAAGCAAAAGTAAAAATCTACAATTCCTGTTCTTGCATAGTGACTCAGTATATGGGGTAAAGAACATTAAATCACAGATATCCAGATTCTTGTTGGAGATTTTAGATCTTTTAAACAAATTTTGTTTTCTTAAAGGAGGAAAATGTATGTAAAATAAACGCTTTTAAGCATTTCACTTCATCAGAATTCATTAGCACACATCTGAATATTTCTTTATTCCTTAGCATTATAATAATAAAACCACAACACACTTATTTTTAATATCATCTATATGAGTCTGACAATCAGTTGAAAACACAACATATCAATTCTGAAAGTAAAAATACAGAAGGACAAATTAGTATGTTCCTGCCACACAGGTTAAGTTGAACAATATATTCTATGCATGCGTTTCAGGAGACAGCTATCCTGTAGACAAAAAAACGGTAGCGAACACCAAAGAGGCAAAAACCTATAGAGAGACTAATTGTTTTTTGAATAAAAATAATGGATCTCTTTATAATAAATGTTTTTCTTTATCTCTTTGGTTTATTGTTATTTTCACAAGTACCTTCCCAGAACCAAGTTTTCATCCCCATTCTTTATGTTCCAAATACCCATTTGTACATATCCTGATACAATGCTTACAGTTCAAACAATACAGAAATGACAATGGAAATCTTTTTGCAACCTAGTTTCCCTCTGTGCATATATGACTAACCATATTAAAAATATTTGGAATCAAACTGCATTGCCAACTTATTGCTCCATGAAGTAACACATCGCATTAGGTTGCATCAGTTCTGTAGGCCTAATCTAGTTTTCCCCAGTGCTCCTGGTCCCCAAGGGAGAGATACCGTATCTGTTCAATTTATGTGTAGAAAGAAAAATGATTTTTCCTGTAATAAATATATAGGACTAGATGAAGAGTTCAGGGCAACCTGCTTTTTACTCCCTTAAGCAGTAAGACATTTTCAGTCCTCCCATTCCCTCCTCCATTAATTGTGCCTGAACTCTGCTTTTAACCACACAAGATGATGAATCCTTGAAATAGTCCAGTAAGACAGAGCTAATGAGAGTGTTGTCATTAAAACTGTACACTAGAGCTAAAAGGTAGTGCCCAAACTTTTGAGCATACTTAGATTTTATACTTCTCCTTCTCCTGCTGCTGAGATAGCATTACATGTTTCTTCCTTTTCAGCATTGGGGCTTATTTTGTCATAGGAAAACATTTTCACACCTGGTGCTGATATTTTTGACTCCTCTTAGCTAGTGTCTCTCCTATGTTGACATGCTATAGAGCTCTGACTGTTCTCTGCACGGCAGCTATGTGCCAAGCTTGTCCCCACAGTGTCACACTATGAACTATGACCTTTTTGAGAAGTTGTTATGTTTTCTCAGGTGAATAATAGATGGAGGGATAAGTCATGAAGTTTTAACTTTTTATATATTGTTAGAAGAAATCATGTCACTTGCAGAGAGACAGTTTATAGCCCTCTGATTTAATCAACTAGAAGAGATAAAAACATAACAGTCTAAAATGTGTTGATCAACAGTAATTTTAATTATCAATTTTATTTGTTATATGTTTCTTTCTTAATTTATAAAATGTGCTCATATTTACACACTCTGGGCAGAATTAAAATTTTAATTAGAAGTTTGGTATAGTAAAACAGTTGACTTCTTCTACTTCCATAAATTCTTTGTTTAAAGTCATAATAATGACACAGTTCAATATTAAGTCCAAACATTTTCCATATAGGTACTGTCTTCTAATTGACTGTCTAGAAGATAAATACAAATAGGTCTGAGTAACTAGTTATTCCCTTCTCTATTTAACTTGATCCCCCCATAAATTCATCACAATATCATAAAAATAAAGGATGCCATTGTTTAAAATGGTTCCAAGCCGGGCGTGGTGGCGCACGCATTTAATCCCAGCACTCGGGAGGCTGAGGTAGGTGGAGCGTTGTGAGTTCGAGGCTGGCTTGGGCTACAACGCGAGCGCAAGGCCGGCCTGAGCTACATAGTGCGACCCTGCCTCAAAAAAACCAGGGCTGGGGAGTTTGGCTCAGCGGCTTAAGCGCCTGCCCTGGCAAGTGCAAGGTTGTGAGTTCAATCCCCAGTGCCG
>RJWM01016113.1:0-46071 GCA_004363535.1 Dasyprocta punctata | reverse complement strand
TTTTTTTTTTTTTAACAAGAAAAGATTTTAAAAGGAAAGAGTACATTTGACTCACAGGTAGCCAAGACCATAGGGATTTTGAGCCAAAGCCCAGTTTATAAACAACATTTGCATTTTCTTGGAAGATTCTCCACATGGCAGAATTTCCCAACAGCTATTGACAGTTGCTTGGAGATGTCAGTCCGGATGGTTGGTCACCACTTGCTTCTGAGATGAGATGGACAATGGTCTTCACTTTATTCCTCTGTGAAACCCATCACTTGAGTTAGAAAAGAATGGGAGGTGGGGAGTGACCCACAGTCTTCTTTTTCCAAGTTGGGAAACTTAAAATGAAGTGACTGTGTTTAAGGATCCAGTCTCTGAATAACAGTTAAAGCTGAACACGCCGGAGTGCATAGGTTTTACAATTTTCCCCAAATATTTAGAACTTCTCTCCCAGCAGTAAAGGCAGCTAGGAGGTGATTTGATTGATTTAGTTCAGTAAGGTCCTATCTGGTACATGCAGCTCCTCACGGAGTCTGCAGAGTCTATAGGAGGAAGTCAGCTGATGTCTTGACCCATGTGATGGGGAATGACCACAAAGGATGGTTTTCAATCCATTGAGCAAATAGTTCCTGGGCACATTTAATGCAGAGATGCATGCTGTGTTGGAAGGAACTTGGAAGAAAGCCAAAGGCAAGGCCCTACCCCTTGGGACAACTTCCGTTGTTCTCAGGAAGATGAGATGAAAGAATGTGGACAGTGAGTACACACCAAATGCCACAGGATGCAGGCTAAGGTGTGTCTTAAGAGTGAAAAGGATGCTGGCTGAAGAGGATGCCGAGTGGTCCAGAGAGGTGCATGGCTCCAAGCCAAAGCCTACAGGACTCAAGTTAGTGCAGAAAAGTCTTCAGAGAGAGATTAGGGCAGATCTTTAAAATGAGACTCACATTCAACCCAAAACCAGAACATAGATGTTCTTCAAGCGAACTACCAAAATTTAAAATCTGAATGAACTTCCAAAATTTAGAAATTGGTAAGTTACACATATCATTGCTATTTCCAGATTGTTTTGAAAGAATTTTTTTTTTAAATAAAAGACACTACACCAGGTGTGGTGGTGCATGCCTGTAATCCCAGCACTTGGGGAACTGAGGCAGGAGGATCGCTGTGAGTTCGAGGCCAGCCTAAGCTACACAGCAAGACCATGTCTCAAAAACTAAATGAAATAAAACAAAACAAGACAACACTACCAATACGCATCCCACAGGGTGAGAGGGAGGAGCAGCTGCCCTCTAATTTGCCACAGTTCCCACCTTTCTCATGCTCTCTCCAAAGGAGATGGAGATGCTGGTTGCCATGGGCCATCTCACACTGAGCCGGCGTGGTTTTCTAGTGACTTTCTAGGCCCCTGTCCACATATGAGCATGAGACTCCTGAAGGAAAGAAGGAAACCCGCGAGGCAATTCAGAGTCTAGGTGGAGGAAGATCTGAGGTCAGAACAGAGCACATCAGAGAATGAGTGGCGTGGAGAGCTAGCCGGCAGCAGAAGAATGGGGCCCCGGTGGAGAAGACATTTGGGGACCCTTGTGCTCTATTAAATAGTGCTGAGCACAGCTTTGAGAGAGCCTCTAGTTGAGGACAAGGCTTGGCCACCCTGCTGGATCCCTCTTACCCTAGAACCCAGACTGGAGTCCAACAGGGGGCATCAAGGCGAAGCCGCCAACTACCAATGGCCTTGAGAAAGATGCTTATATTCTCTGAGTCTTCGCCAAACATCATGGAACAACAATGGAAACGGTGCTGAACAGTATTACCCAGAGGATTAGACAGGATAAGTTGGGGTAAGTGTGGGCCCAGAGCCTGCTGCCCAGGCATCCTGACCTTCACCATCATTCATGATTTGTATACTCCAGATCAGCGGTTGCCATGGAGGTGATTTTGGTCCATGAGAGGCTTGGCAATGTCTGGAGATATTCTTGGTTGTTATATTATCAACGGGAGAGGGCAGGAAGCTGAGCAACCTACAGGGCACAGAACAGCCCCGTATCAAAAAATATAGAAGGAGCCCACCTCAAATATCCACAGCATGGGGTCAAAAGGGTCAGGTCTAGCTCCGTGGTGACCAAGGACCAGTCTCCCAGGGCCACCAGCACCCCTGCCCAGGATGCATATTCCCAGTCTTGCTCTCAGAGATTGTGATTATGCCCAGCAGGAAGCTGTTCTGCACCCCATATTCTAGCAAAGATCCCCACGTCCCCACCCTTGGCCAGGGCAGTCAGACTCTGACTGTGATGTGCCCCCAGCTCCCACCCAGTGTCTCTGATGTGTGCTGCGTGTTAAAATGTGCAGCCCGGCAGTGTTGCCTGTGGTCACCTGGGGGATAGCCTAGGAGTCTGGTTTGATTTAGGAGATCTCTAAGACCCCTTGCAAAGGAGGACGGGCAAGCCAGCCTGGAGGTGGCCCTGTTCCTTCCCTTGGATGGTCGCCTGTGTTCTGAGTCCTTCGAATCCCCGTAGCCAGTGGGTTTGCTTCTGTTCTCACCAAATCTCTCCTGCAGCACATAAACAGCAAAGCTTTGATCATTTCTCCAGGAGCCGAAAGGCATGAGAAAATCAGGAAAATCCCCTTCTCCCTTTAGAAATGCATAATACTTTACTGCTTAAATAATCATCAGAACCAAAGGCATAAACAAAAAGCAAGTGCATCATCCCCAGAGGGAAACAGGCTTGGTTGGGCAGCTGCAGGCCATTCCCCGGGTGAGCAGGCCATTCGGAGACCTTCCTGTGTGGGTCTGTAGCAAGGACCCACACTTCTCAGACCTGCCCGTCACCACCTCAAATCCTGCCCAGGGCCCAGAGCCCATGTCACTTAGATCAGCATCTGCACACAATTTGTAGGCATTTTTATATTCTTTGATGTCTTTGAAAGTCCTCAGCTACTAGAACTGCTCTTGGTTTAAGGGTGATTCTGCTCTTTAAAGGACTCACACATACCCAGGAATTCTTCCAAAGTGTATAGGGGGGCACTAACCATAAATTATTTTCAAGAATTCACAGCTGCGTGTGGTGGCATAAGCCTGTAATCATAGCACTCTGGGAAGCTGAGGCAGGAGGATCATAGCAAGTTTGAGGCCAGCTGGGATACACAGTGAGTCTAAGGCCAGCCTGAACTACATAGAAAGATCCTGTCACACACACAAAAAGACTATTTTCAAGTACAATAAAAATTCTGAACACTGAACAGCGAAATTGGAGTAGTGTAGTCATGTATTTGTTTATTTTCCTTTTGCTCTTTATACACCAAAGCCACAACATTTTGTCAGATCTCAGAGATTTTTATAAAATCCTGAAAATCTTTTGGGTCCAGAGCATTCTGTCTGTAAGAGCCTGGAGTGCGAAAGAGATGTTTTATGTATTCATGGCTATGTGCAGTTAGCATTTTTCCACTGTGGGAAGACAGAGTCTTAAACATTTGTAAGAGTCCATATTAAAACCCTGAACTTTCGCTGGCTTCCAAGTCCTAGCAGCAATCAAAGGTGGTGGAGAGTCCAATAGAGCCTTCCCGCTAGGTAAGACCTCCTGCTTCTGAATTCATTTACTGTAGAAAAGTTGATTACTTTGCCTCCTCTCTGAGCCCCATAAAAAGCACCAGTGTGGTCCTAATTCTGCTTTTTAAAAAATCCCATACTGAGTACGCTTCAGGTGTCAATGCTGACAAAGCACTTGTCACACATGACCAGAAGTAATTCACTCATCGACTTGTCCATCCACGATTTCATTCTGCAGCCTGTTATGACATCATTAGTCATGTGAGAAAAACAAAGTGAGAGATCCGGCCCTGGGCCTCATGAAGATTACAGACCAGTGATGGTGAACCTGTGAGCTTTCAGTGATACAAACAGCCCGTCGGGGTAATCGTGCCGCAAATTTGCCACCACTGTCACAGACAACTGTGATTGACTAGGCAGGTGAATGCACAGTACTTACAACCAAAGAAGGGCGTTACATGGTAAGAATGCTCCCCACCAGGATACTAAAAAGCTTCGTGTCTCACTGCTGCTTGGGGTTCAGCCCAACAATGCAAGGTTTATTTAACAAATGAAAACCACTTTGAAATTCATGATGTGATACATTAAAGGAACAAAAGCATACATGATCATTTCGAGAGATGGAGAAAAAGCATTTGACAAAAATGGATACCCATCATCATTTTTAAAAATCACAAAGCTAGGAACAGAGGACGTTTTCTTGATCTGTTAAAGAACATCAATGAAAATCAGTAGCCGATGTTGAAATATTGTGTGCTCTCCCTGGAAGTTGAGGGCAAGTCAGGGTGGGTCTGCTTTTATTGTCACCCAAGGTCCTAGCTAGGGCAAAAAGGTGAGAAAATAAAACAAAGCCAGAAAATTTGAGAAGGAAGAAATGAAACTGCTGAGGACCTAATTTTATATATAAAAAATCGTAAGGATTATACCAAAACCTTTATTAGTCTCAGTAAGCGAGTTTATCAATGTCACAGACTACAAAGTCAATATTCAAAAATTATGCTTCTATATATGAGCAGTGAATAATCAGAAAGCAAAATAAAAATATTACTTAAAACAACATCCAAACCCGCAAAGTACTTTAGGGATCTTTTTTTTTTTTTTCTTTTGTATTGCGGATTGAACCCAGGGCCTTAACACAGAGCTACATTCTCAGCCCTTTCTTAATTTTCTTTTTATTTTGAGGTAGAGTCTCACTAAATCACTAAACTGCCCAGGTTGAAATTTTGTTTGTGATCTTCGCATCTCAGCCTTCTCAGTGCTATGGTTATAGGTATATATCACCACATCTGGTTGTGATACATTTTTAAAAGATGTCAGGATCTTTAAATTAAAACTGTAAAACACTAATGACTGAAATTAAAGATCTAGGTAAACACAAAGATACTCTGTGTTTAGGGCTGGAAGACTCAGTATTATAAAGGTATCAATTCTCCTTTAATTGATCTGTAAATTCTAGCCATCCTAATTTTAAAAAAAATACTACCTGGCTCTTTTCTGGAAATTAAAAAAAAAAACCCTAATTTTAAAATGTACTTTGGAAATGCAAGTGATGTAGAATTACTAAAACAATACCTAATAAGACCAGATTAGAGAACTTGCTCTCTCTGAGTTAAAAATATGACAAAAAAAAAAAAAAGCAAACAATGACATAAACAGGATGACCTTATAGAAAGACTAGAAAGACCAGAAATAGATGTGCACATGTCTGTTGATAATCAACCTTTAATCTCGACCTCATTCCATACACAAAAATTCACTTGAGGTGGATTGTAGATGATGGATCAAACAAAAGCCACAACCCATAAAGCTTTTAGAAGAAACCAGGGAAGCTTGTTCAAAATCTCAGATTAGGTAAAGATTCTTTAAAGTAGGACAGAGAAAACATTAAAAACTAAAGGATAAACTGATGAATTGGGTTTAAAATCAACATCTTTTGCTCATTGAAAGATATTGCTAAGTAAATGAAAAGATAAGCCTTGCGCTAAGAAAAAATTTTTGCAGTACTTCTATCTAACAAAGGATTTGTGCCCAGAACATGTAAGGAACTTCTACTATTTGGCAATAAAAAGTAAATAATCCAATAAAAAATGAGGAAAGCACTCAATAGAGTTAATAAATAATTCATGACAATATATAAATTATCAGTAAGAATATGATAGTGTTCTCAGCATCTGTAGTCATCAAGAAACTTACAAACTGAAACCAGAATGAGATACTACTGCACACCTACAAAATAGGTTCGAAAGACTGATAATACCAAATGTTGGGGAAGAACTGGGTCAACCTGAATACTCATAGGTGTTGGTGGGATTATAAATTGATAGCATCGATTTTTAAAACTAATGTTTTCTTAAGATGTTAAGTGCACATCTACACTATGATCCAACAATGCTTAGGCATTTGCCACAAAGAAATGAAAATATGTGTCTGAAAAATTTCTGTATAACAATGTCCTTAGCAGCTTGACTTGTAACAACACCAAACATTTAACAGTCCAGATGTTCCAAACAAGAGAATGGATCAATAAACTATGGTATAGTCAGTCATATGATGGAATACTACTGAGCGCTAAAAAATGAAAGAAACATGAAAGGGGGGAGAGAATAAGGAAAAGAGAGAGGGAAAAAAGAAAGGGAGGGAGAGGAGGAGAGAGGGAGGGAGGAAGGCAGACAAGAAGGCAGACTATTGGTACATGTAGCAAGGATGAGTCTCAAAAATATGCTGATGAAAGAAAGCAGACACAAGCTGTATGATTCCATTTCAGAACAAACACATGTCATCTAAATGTGTATTAAAAATTAAAACAGTGGTTGCTTTGGATCAGGGAAGTCATAACTAGGAAGGAGCAAAAAGAAACTTTCTGAAGTGATGCTTGTTTGCATCTGTCATAATAATAATAGATCCTTTGTCCCACTGAACACTTAAGATCTATGGGCAATTCATACCTGAAAGATATGATAATCACGCAAGCAAATACAAAATTACAATAGCGACAGCTGCTTTTGAGAACTATCCAGTGCTGTGAGAGCACAGATAAGGTAAAGAAAGGACTCCTGGAGGAAGAGACCATCAGCTTGGGACCCTCAGAATGAGGAGAAGCTAACAAAGCCAAGACAGCAGCAAGGCGAGACCTACGGCCAGAGGGTCCGTGGTACCTTGCAGGCACTGCCTGAAAGCCACTGCTATAGGATAACTACACAGTGAGCTTAGGGACTTAAAACAGCTTCCATTTCTCATCTCAGTGTCTGTGGTCTGGAGTCCAGGGCCAGCCTGGCCGGGACCTCTGCCAGGTGCATTTCTGAGGTCAGCCTGGTCCTCTCCCAAGCTCGGGGTTACTGGTGGCATTCGTTTCTTGCCATGTTTCTGGGCTGAAGGTTTCAGCTGCTGGCTGGGGACCAGAAGTCTCCCCAGTGCCTGCCAAGCAGTCACAGCAACACCCAAGGGATGATTTCATTTCTCAAAGCCAACCACACAGACACTTCCTGCAGTCTGGATGCAGCTATCTTATGTGACATGGTCAGGGTCATGACATCTCACCACCTTTGCCCTCTCTTCTTAGTTTCCTGTCAGTGCTGGAAGATGGGGCTCACGCAGGAAGGGGGTGCCAGGAAATGAGACTCATGGTGCCATCAGGAATCTATCTGCCACAGCCAGGGTGGCTAGAAGTCTCAGAGGCTCTGCACTTCTGTGTGTGTGTGTGTCTTTATGTCATTCTTTGGAGTGACTTAGAGAGAAACTGAGGCAGGAAGGGGCTCCTCCCAACTCTCCGAGGTCCCCCAGTAGAGCTATGTCAGAGCCAGCACCAGAACCCAGGCCCATGCAGATTTTGCCTCCTTTTTCCACCCCTTAAAAGCCAAGTACTTCTAAGTATCGATCTCCAAGCACTGGCATCCTGGCTCCAGAAGGCCCGAAGTTTCCCGTCAGGACTCCATGGTTGCATTTTTAAAAGAGAATCCAGTTCGGTACCCATGAAAGTTCCTATCATCCTGCTAAGGTTGGCAGTCAGCATCTCTGAAACAGCTGAATCTCCATAAACAATGCCTGGCAGGCATCTACATTAGCCGGGAAGACAGAGCGCATCATCTGCATGGTGCTGGGTAATGTTTCACCATCTTCGTCTCCCACATTGCAGTTGGATGGAGGCCCTCGAGGACTAAGTAGATGCAGGCGCCCCAGATGGAGCATCATGGACTCACACCCACCCCTGGGAGTGACTCATTCCCTCTAAGAGAGGAGCCGCAACTCAAAACAAGGCACTGCTCAGACTTTAGATCTTCCCATTTGCTGCACGGAAAGAACACTGGGGTCCTGAGCAGCACGGTGCGTTTCCCTCCCTGGATTCCCAGAAGCAGGTTTCTCAGCACCATCTTAGTGAAAATTAACAAATACATCACAGAGTTGTCTCCCATCAATGTTTCTTAACTCTGTCCCTCTTGAGGGGTCAAAAAACTTTGGCCAAATCTAGTTGGTACACACCTATAATCCCAGCACTCTGGGAGACTGAGACAGGAAGATGCTAAGTACAAGCCCAGCCCGAGCAACTCAGTAACTTACTGAGATCCTGTCTTTAAAAAGGGAGGGAACTACAAAGGCCCAGGCTTCATCCTCAGCAACACAAACATAAATAAATCATAAAAGACTGTTAGAAAGAAAAATAAAGCATTAGGGACAGGTTACATGTGGCTACAAAGTCTAAAAGATGTTCTGCTCATTTATAGAAAAAGCTTGCTGGCCTCATTCTAAATATTGATTGTGTCCTACACAAAGAGTTTCTATGGTCAAATAATTGGGTTAAACACAATAGACAGAGATGTGCAATCTGTTTCTAAATCCTTGTCTTATCAGAACCTTTACTAATGACACTTTTTGTAAAATAAAGAAGGAGACAGAATATGCAATGTTTCCTGCTCTTAGTTTTGCCTCAGAGCACTTGTCCTGTGGACTGGGCCTTGGGAATCGCCTGGTGTTAAGGTGCTATTCTTTAGAGATGTGTTTTGGGCAGGATCAGGAGCTCTGGCTAGACAAGGTCCTACCACTGGCACTGACTGGTGGAATGAGCCTGGTGGGTCCATTGGACATCAGTTAGCTATTACATCACTGGAACAAAAATATCTGACGTCTACAACTTAAAAGAGGAAAGATTTATTTTGACTCACAGTTGCAAGGGGTTCAGTCCATGGTTGACTGGCTCTTTGGCAGAAATAGCACGGTGGAAGGCATGGCAGAGGAAAGCTGCTCACTTCATGGAGGTCAAAAAGCAGAGATAGAGGGGCAGCTAGGGACAAGAATGTGGCCTCTGTTACCACCTCCAACCAGGCCCCATCCCCAAACTGTATCAGCCATGATCTTTTCAGTGGAACAGTCCTCTGAGGAGTATAGTGCCCTCATGAGCCCATCACCTTCCAAAAGCCCCCCCTAACCACACACACACACCTGCACAAGACATTAGGGGGACGTTATAGATCTAAACAATGACATCTGGCATGTGACCCTTCTGAGCTGGAAAGCCTGTGATTAAGAGTAGTGGGGATTCTGGGTTTGGCTCACTGGGTTCAAAACTCCACTTGCTACCTGGTGGATTATGGGGCATGCTCTTCACCAGTCTGTGCCTCAATTTCCTCCCCTGCAAAATGGGGGTAATCACAGCAACTATCTCCTTAAGCCCCTGCAACAGTGAAAAGAGATAATGCATATGAACCGCATAGCATGGGACGAGCACAAAAAGGAAATCTCTGGACAAATGTTGACTACTGTTGTTATTCACTCTAAAGTGGGGATAATGATGCCTGCCTAATGGAGTTATTTAGCACAATAATGTATGAGGAAGGGATTCATAAAGAGGAAATGGTGTATTTTCTTAGTAAAATATGACTTTTCAGTCTAAGGGGAAAAAAGAAAGTTTTATTTGTTCTAAAGAATTGAATTAATTTCCTAGAGCAGCTTTAATGAAGTCCTACAGATTGGGTGGCTTACAAGAGAAATCCACTCTAGTGTGGTCTGGAGGCCAGAAGTCCGAAGACAAGTTGTCAGTGAGGCCTTGACAGAAGCAGCTCTTCCAGCTTCTAGTGGCTCTGGGCTTATAGCAGCATAGTCCTATCTCAGCATCCCTCCTTCCCTGGCCTTCTTCCCATGTCTGTCTTCCCTCTGCCTGTGAGGACACCACCATGGCCAGCTCTGTTCTAGGATGACCTCATCTTACGCAGTCAACTGCAATGGTCCTATTTCCAAAGAATACCATCTTCTGGGTTCTGGGCATTCAGATGTCAACATATGCTTTTAGAGGCACGCAATTCAACTCATAGCAGCTCGGTTTGCAACTTAGGATGATTTAACTTGAGGTAGGATAGTTTCTCATGACGGGGACAATCCCACACACTGTAGGGTATCGAGCAACCTCCCTGACCTTGAGTGAGTCAGACGCCAGCCGCATCCCTCTCCCAGTCAGAACAATCAAAACTGTCTTTAGCCATTGCCAGTAATCCCTTGAGGAGTAAAACTGCCTCAGTTAAGAGGCACTAAGTTTAAAAAATGTACTTTCCAGGCCAGCTCAAAACCAAACGATTTCCTCCAACAGGAGGACTGCAGAAGTGGCTGGTATAGCAGTTAAACCATTAAATGTAGATATTCCTGTTATGGCATATTGCTAATAATAATGACTAAAAATTTTGCACTTCCTAGCAGATCTTTCTGCTGAGATAAATATCCCTACCTGGAGGCCACAGTTATAATTGTGAGTTCATAAGCGAGTCATAGCTTAAAATGTAAATTGCTTGGAAATAAAACAAATTCGATGGCATAATAATAAAAAAGGAAATCGATTTCTTCAGAAATACACATCTGTTCATTAAAGCTGTCTGCTAGTCCACTGCAGCTGTTCCCATTTAAAATCTAAAGATCCAAACATAATCCTTTATAGTAGAAAGTTGGTAGAAAATGTATTCATGAAAGTCTGGTAATGGTTTGGCAATTAAGTGGGGTTTATTTTGTATGTGACTCTGGTAGAACCCTCTGAATGTGCCAATGAAAAATATATTGTGACTACATCTCCCTTGAGGCTGTTGATCATACAAGGTCACCAGTTCGACTCTCACTGGAACAATATAGAGGGTGACAAGTTCCTGGACATTTAAATAGTGTGTCCTTTCTCTGTGCTACAGGAAACTTGGAGGATTTTCAAGAGAAATGTCATTACTACATTGGAAGTGGTTCTGCCTACTGGTCACCTGTGTCACCTCTCTCTGGGTGACAGAGCTAGGAAGCCTGGGCTGAATCAGTGATAAGGGCACAATCACTCCCCACAGCTGTTCTGGCTTCCATGCAAACCAATCCAACACTGAGCCCTGCACCAGCTCAATGCTAAGACACTGGCATCCAGCTCTGTCGTGTGATTTGAAGGGATTCCAGTGAGACTGCTGACCCTCGGTATGCATGTCCACGGATGCCGGTGAGCTCGCATTCAGCATAGTCCCCAAGTGTTGCCCTCTCCAAGTTCCTTGGAGACTCTGGTTTGATTGTATCTTTTTGTTTTTAGTACCTGCTTGCAGTACTTGCAGTATTTAATCATCTTGGGCAGTGGGTACACACGTGCATAATACAACTTGATTCTCTTTTTAATCCCCTCCCTCCTTCTCGAAATCCCCTTTGCCATTTTCATTCTTGTTGATATTATTAATCTTAGCCCATGTTTATGACATATTATGTTTACTTTCAGTGAGGTTATTAGGTTGCTTAACCTGGATGCTGCTTGTCTTTTAGAATAAACCAGGCCACATAAAAGCATGAGAACACAAAAGGAGAAAATAGGGTACTAAGAGTGTGGAATCAAAGTCCATGTCTTGTTCCACTTCTAAGCTTCAGTCTCCTTCCTTGCAAAAGCAAAGTTCGCATGGCAGTCCACTGTGACTTTCTTTCTCTGTGTCCTCCGGAGTAGACAGAAAATACAGCAATGTCTCCCGTGACACCCCAACAGAGAGGCATTCAGTGTGCATTTATTGGCTGCTCTGAGGGTACAGTGCCAGGGAGGCAGACAGGGGCAAAGACAGACTTGCCTTCTTCCTCAACCACTGCTTTGTCCCTCTGTGGCTTTGCAAAACAGTATTGTCTTTGGAAGGCAGCAGTGACCCCAGTGTGACTCTTTACTGACAGATACATCCTGGAAAGCTGACTTGAGCTTTGGGTACCATTCTACAGAAATCAGCTGTTTACCTCGAAGCACGCGTTCATTTCTCATGGCATTGTCAGAGCTTATGAATGGTCCCTCTGTGCTGGGGACTCCCATGAGATAAAGTAAACAGCACTTCAAGGTCTCCGGCCATTTTTCCAATGGCACAGTCGCTGTCACAACTTGCACCACAACTGCACCCTGGTCACCACTTTTGACTTTATTGATGACTCACAAATAGGGCTTGGAGACCTGGTAATTTGCATAGGCGAGTGTGACTTACACTGTATCTTCCCTGCCAGCCTCTGGCTCAAGCCTGTCCCAGGCTGGTGGCTCCTGGCGTCCTTTGCTCATGCTCTCACTGTACAGCCAAACGAAAGAAGGAGAAGGCAATGCTCCAACTTCAAAACCAGAATTTTATTGTTTTGAGAACAACTTGTTAAATGCACCACACACTGACCTGCTGGAGAATTCAGAGGATTAAGTTATGGCCAAGTGCAGCCGGGCGTGGTGGCGCACACCTTTAATCCCAGCATTTGGGAGGTTGAGGTAGGTGGAGCATTGTGAGTTCGAGGCCAGCTTGGGCTACAACGTGAGTGCAAGGCCGGCCTGAGCTACATAGTGTGAACCTGTCTCAAAAAGCTAGGCCTGGGAGTTTGACTCAGTGGCTTAACTGCCTGCCTGGGAGACATAAGATTGTGAGTTTGATCCCCGGTGCCACACACACACACACACACACACAAAGTTATGGCCAAGTGGACAAATACTAGCTTTGTTTTGTTTGTTTTTTGTTTTCGTTTTTGTTGTTTGTTTCTTTTGGTACCAGGGATCAAACTCATGACCTCACACCTGCCAGGCAGGTGCTTACACCCCTGAGCTAAATCCCCAGCCCACTAGCTTTGTTTTGGTTTGCTTTAATTCTTGCCAACTATATAACAAGGGGTGACCCACATATACCAATATGCAAACTGAAAACTTTTGTAGCAGTAAGAGATACTTTTTTGCCACTCATCCCCTTCAAAATACTCCCCCTTTGTTTTGAACACACTTACCACATCATTCTTGCCACTTTCTGCAGCAGTTCTGGAAGTCCTCTTTGGGAATGTCTTTACGAGGTGTGATCAAAACTGTGGTGAAACGGTGCTGCTGAGTGCCACTCAGTGGAAAGGCAGGCTCATAAGGACATTAGGATGTGTATTCATTCGCCTGATTTACCAAATGTGGCACCAAGTGACTCCTGGTTCTTTTCCAAAGTCCAAGTATCATGACAACTAAATGTTTTGCATCAGTTTAGGAAATCGTGGTAGCCATGGCAGCACAACTACAGACACTCACAAAAAAAAAAAAAAAAAAACCTCTAGAACCTCGTAAGGCAGCAAGCATGATGGGATGTGTGCTTGAAGTCAAGGGGAGTATTCAGAGGAGAATTCATGTCAATGTGTCATGTACCATAAAAATTTTTCAAATTTAATCATTCATCATATTAGTTGAGCCTACCTCATAGCAGTGCTGTGCCGTGTAGATCCATTTCTGGTCCGGATCACATCAGGTCACCCTCTTTCAGTCCACACTTCATACAATGGCTCCTGTGGGGCCCTGGGCTTCCTGAACTTGAATAAATAGTGTGGGCTTTCCTCAGCTCTCCAGCTGTGGAAAGGGGATGGTAGGTGTCTTCCAGCAAGATGTGCTCTGCAGCCTTGCCCCAGGGACACAGACCTAGGTGCAAAGAAGAGCTTCTCACTCTGGAATGCAAATAAAAATCTGTCCTAGTCTCTGCATTCCTTGCTGTGGTGCTCAGGTAATAACCACATAGTATCCCAACTTGCAAAAGTGTCTCATGCAATAGGGAGCATGCTTTTAGGGACCAAGGATAAGCAAACTCCCTGAGCTGAGAGAAACCTGGACAGTCATCGTGGGAAGGGGATCATAAGGAATATCCGACAACAGACTAACAAGGACTAAATTGGAAAAAGGTGTCCTTGGGGTCCCCAAAACCATTCCAGACCCTGAGCGAGGGCAAGTGTTTGAAGCAAGGCATTTCTTGGTGCCCAGGTTGCAGATGCCAATGAAAATGTCCCACAAAGATCATGGCAAGAAAATGACAAAGCACCTCTATGATTCTGTTCATCTCATCAGCATCAATAAATATTGTTATAGTGTGGTCAAATGGCCCCCATTTAAGCCCCCATGTAATCATGAATGGGGCTGAGTCTAGCTTTCGTGATTGGTTTGTTGTCTAGCGCTGGGATTGGCGATGCGAGTGCTGCACCCACCCAGGGATAAAGCCGATATACATTGTAAGGGTGAGAAGAAGATGTGTTTTCTTTCTCACCAGGTTCACACCTTGCTGTTTGGCAACCACCATGAATGACTGCCCTGCCTTGCAGCCAGCTGAATATGGACTGAAATCTCTAAGAACTGTATGAGATAAACGTTTCCTTCCCTAATTTTGGGCATCAGATATTCTGTCTCAGCAATGAGTGAAAAGTAACCAAGACAAGTATTTATTGGCCTTCCGAAATGTTTAGGGTATTGGGAAGCAAAACCAAACATTCAAGAGACACAGATCTTGTCTTCCAAAGAGACCACATTCTAAAGAGAAAACCAAGAAACAGGAGAATTCTCTTTGGTAAGCAAAGCGGATGAACTGCTCATGAAAGATGCCGTTAGCATTTCACAATGGCAGCGGGCCTGAAATGCACACATAAACTAATGCTTTTGTAAACCAAGTTAGATTTTAAATGCACCAGAGGAGCCAACTGTTTAAAGGAACCTGGCAAAGAATCCCTCTTAAAAAAAAACAAAAGAGTCACTTAATAATGAGAATAATCGCTGTCTTATTTATTGATTTTATTAGCTTCAATTTTTCATTTTGGTTGATCTGAGATGTCTGAAAATGCAAGAGAGAGGGATTTTTTTGCATTGTTACTTTGGGAAAAGCAATTTAAAAAGTTCATATCAGTGACTGTAAAATGTCTACAGTGTAGTTTTTTGGGTCAACTCAGGCCACCTCTGTGATTCCTGATCAGGTCAGTGTTGTTGAAAACCTATGGATGCATCAGCAATCCGAGGTTAATGAAAACAATTTAAACATCTCTAGAGTCACCAAGAATGATTATGGTGTTAGGTATGTTTGTTTGGACTTTGAGTCTTTGGAAATTGGTTATTGAGATATGGTGAATATGATTACTCATAGACAAGGCTTCTCAATCTTGGCTCAATTGACATTTGGGACCTATGCTCTGGGAACTGTCCTGTGCATTGTACAGTGTTCAGCAGCATCCCTGGCCTCTACTCACTGGATGCCAGTAACATGTCACCAGTTATAAAAACTGAAAGTGTTGTCACGTGTCCCCTAAGGAAGAAAAGGGACAAAATGTCCCAATCACAGAGCAGTGCTCTAATACATCATGCCTATTTATAGTCAGCTCTCCTCTTTTTAGACAATTCTGTATCTCATTTTCTCCAAGCAAGCCACACTTCCTTGGGTGGGGTCTCACCCTGCAGCTCATTGTCAACTGTGTCATTTGCTCATTCATAAAATATGTGCAAAGTATGTCCCCTGTGCTAGGCACTAGGTGCTCAGCAAGACAAACAAGCCTTTTTCCCAAGGTGATGGGCATCCAGGTCAGGTGGTCACATCAGGTGGTCAATAGAGAAACAGATTAATTAATCATAAAGTACAATATGAGAAACTGAGGGTGGAGTTAAAGACTAACACAGAAACAGCCTAGGGAGGCAGAGTGAAAGAGAACCTTCAGAACTGTTTCAGAAAGGGGCAAGAATGATAGGATCAGTGTGTTTGAAGCCAGAGGGTGTATTTTGAAGGGATTAGTGGTGATGTGTATTTTACTGCTATAAAATTTTTAATAGAAACATTCATCATAGTTTTGGTCATACTTCATACAGTCTTATTGCTTCTGGGGTTACCCAGAGAAACAGAACAAATAGATCAATCAACTGATTGATCAGTAGATAGATAATAGGTAGATGACAGGTAGAAAGATATCAGCAAGATTCTCATTGCTGTCCACTGTGACACACACACACACACACACACACACACACACACACATACATACACATGCTCATGTGTTCTTGAAGACTGAGAAGTTCCAGAATCTGTAGCCTATAATCTGAGGACTCTACAGAGCTGGAGATACACGTTTCAGTCTGAGTTCAGAAGTCTGCAGACCAGGAGAGTTGATGGTATAAGTCCACTTCAATGGTAGAAGACCAGTGTTAACTTAGCAGTCAAGCAGAGGGAGATAATTTGATATCCCTCCATTTTTGTCCTATCCAGGCTCTCAGTAGATTGCACAAGGCTTACCCACCCTGGAGAGGGCCAACTGCTTTACTGAGTTCACCATTCAAATACCAAACTTGCCCCCAAATGCCTTCGTAGGCACACTCAGAAATAATATTGAACTAGTGTCTGGGCACTCCATGGCCCAGGCAGTCAACACAGAAAATTCACAGTCATGCTTAATAACCCAAGCAGGAGTTTGCCTTCTTACTCCAGGAAAAGGCATGCATCTCATTGGCTTTTGGAGCTCTGAAAGACAGACCTGGGCTTGTGTGTTCCCTCTCACCTCATAGTAGTGTGCCCCATGGAAAGATAGCTTCAGACACCGAGAGGAACTAAGATCATTTCAAAGAGGAAAAGTATGCATCTTCACTAAGAAAGATTAGCAGGCCAATGGTTTGGTTATCTGGGTTGTTTCTTGAATGGATTTTGCATAGAAGTGGGGGGAAAAATCCTTCCCATTTTACAAAACCAGTCGGGTTATGTTGCAAACTGACTTAAGCCAATTTAGTCATGCACACCTATTATATTCTTTTTGGTAACTATGGCCAGCCACCCCAGTTGGAGGAGAATGAGAATTAGCTATTTTCCTACACTCTTACTATCTGGTCTTAGTGAGAGCATATCTCAAACCCTAGGCCTTGCATAGACAGGCATTAGCAAGCAGACAGCGGTCTATACAACCTGGTGTGTAAGCTCCGCAAAACCCCAGCTCTCTGGCCTTGTATGTTGACCACAGCTCTACCTGGGACCTTTACCCCAGGCAGACACTGCAATAACAACATTCAAGATGCAAGGGATGAGAACCCTGCAGACCATTCGCAGGACACAGCACCATTTAGGGGCTCAGCACACAAGCACCATCCCTGTGGGTCAAGGGGGAAACGTTTGTGAGCTTTTCGCATTCTCTTTAGCAAGGTCAGGGAACTGCACAAACATTTCTTAACCAAACCACGCATCTTGAATACCATTAGCCCCACTTCTTCTACCCATTATGCTAAATAACGAGCCCCATTTCCACCAGTGAAAACCCATTTAGAACCTTCTTTGAGCTCATTAGCGAACTCTCTGGTGTTCAGAGGAAAAGGAAGATGAAGGAACCCTTATGGGAGGTGCCTCGGGAGGGCAGTCTTTCTGATTAAAGGCTGAAGTCCACTTTCAGAGCATAGATCACTGATCAGGACCGCCGGCTGCCCCGAAGGGTAGCTCACACGGGTTAACACATCCATCACCTCAGCTTACTGCACTGCAGGATTTTAAAATAAACTGCACATATCTAAACACCCAGACACAGGCCACATCGGTCCTGGGGGTGGGTGTGCAAAAAGATGGCTGATCCATTTAATGATCTAATTAACCACAAGCCATCACATACATTAAATCTGGATTGCCAATTTTCGGAGAATTAAAGTCCAATCAACTCTACTTCAGTCGAGCTCCAGAGCACATCAGTCTTTACGTGGTAGAGGTCAAGATAGACTTGGGAATCTTGTCACCTCTCCATATGAGCCATTTTCATTCTCTTTCCAAGAAGAGAAGCCCTCATTTTGATGACCTCTACTAAAGGGCAGTTGTGCTTTAGTGTCTGTGAGCTGAGAAAATAGCTAACGACGAAAAAGTGGCCACGAAGCCAGCAGCATTTCCTGGGTTAACTTAACCAGTTGCAGTAGCATCGCACACACTTGGAAGACAAAGCAAGTTAGATTCCAAAGTAAGCAGAGCTCTGGAGGTGTTGCTTGGTGATAAAGCACATGCTTAGCATGCATGAGGCCTTGGGTTCCATTTCTAGAACTTTTTTTTTTTTAAAGCACACATAAACAAGGGGAAATCACAGAGAGGCAGTCACAAAGAAAGACATTGGTGTGTTAGAGACCTATGCATCATCTCTCCCTATGTCAATCCAAGGCAGACAGCCCTTGTGATAGAGTAGACAGCTGTCTTCAGTGGAGACCCAAGGAAAGTAAGTGGCTTGTATGTGAGGCCATGTTGCATGCAAATTTGTGCCTCTTAAACAGCTGTCCTCTCACATGCACACCAAGGCCTAAGTTTGCCTGTGAAATGAAACATGGAGGCGAATGAGAACACAAAAAAAACATAGCACAGACATCCTCGGGGTTCATATGGAAGCAAGGTCTCTTCACTAATACCTCATGGCTAGGTGTGACTCTAGGACATGAGTTACCATGAGCAGAGGGCTGATACTAACGACAGGGGTGAATACAGTGAGAACAGAGAGTGGGTCTCTATGCTTAGTTTCACCATTTTGAGCAACATCAAAAGCACACATTTAGTACCCGCATGTCCATTTCCCTGTATACAATTTATCCCTAGAAACTATAATCAGGAATTAAATCTAAAGAAGTTTAAGGTAGGTCACTCTGTACCACAGCTTGCTACATAACCGTGGGCAAATCACAGGGCAATTCTGAGCCATGTCCTACACTAAACATGTTCCTGCTGGCTTAAGCCACTGACGCTGCATGCATGACAGTCCCATTGGGTGGCTTGCACCACCATGCTGCCCAATGGGACAGTTGTTCATGTACCCACTGCTGGTTCAGAGCCACTCCGCAGCCAGATATATGAATTGCAACCTCGTTTCGAATGTGTTCAATGAGCTAGCCCAGATGAAGCACACAGTAGGTGTTCAATAAATAAACAGAGGTAAGTACATGAGTCACCTGTTTCCAGTTGCAAACTAATTGCAGCAAAGTTCAGCAACCAACCAAAGATCCTTGAGTTAAATGAGACTGTTTCTTACCCTGTGCATTTCACATGCAAATCAGACACCTCCATGGTGTTGAATTAAGTTTGCTGGTTCTGAGCCCCAGATGAGGTTTGTTGAGTGTCAGAGTCTTTCCTGTCAACCAGGAATTTATGTGATGTTTTCTATTGGGAAAGAAATCTCTTCTATCATGTCCACTGAGAAAGAGCAGCAACTGGGCCATCTCCCTTCCTTGTGACATCTAAGGGAAAGCAGTCTTTGCTGAGGTTTAACTGGATGACATTCTACTGTCTGGCTACTCAGGATAATACAACGATCCTGATTCTGAAGGAGCAGGGGACAAGAATCAACTAGGTCTTTTTACCTAGTAATTGTTTTACTGTCTATCAGTTGACCATCTCTTAAGCATCTGCTGACAAATGCAAAAGTGCTTTGTAGGAATAGAAGAGCCCTGTCCAAGGGGCCACCACAGCCGTGGACAGACCGAGCCTTGTGAAAGCAATCAGTCCCTGTCCATGCTCCATGGCAACACTGACAGTCCGGAAGTGAAGAAAGAGCCATTCTGCCAAGCAGAGAAATCAGCCTCTCCCCCTGCTTCATTTTCAACGATCCTGATTCCTCGCATTCCTGTTTTCACACACTCCAGGACACAGGCGGAGGTCAGAGCTGTCCACTCTGCTGACACGCTGTCCTGCCTGGGAGCTGGGCTGAGGTTCTCCAAGCCTGATGTCTGCGTAGGGCCAGCAAATAACTCCACTGCCAAAGATCAGCCCCGTCCTGTGGTGATGACTTACCCGCTCGGGCGCAGGCAGTGTTCCTCAGCCTCAGCCCAGGTGACGTTTGCATCGGATCATCCTTTCCATACCATCCGTGTCTCCTGTCCCAGAAGGAACAAGTGAGAATGCTCCAGATACTCTCAAATGTCCCTTGGGGTGCAAATCCCCCCTCGTTGAGGACAATTGGCTTAAAAGGGCTCCTAAGAGGCCAGCATTTTAGGAGAGAGGATTTAGCAAATCCACTTCTTCATGTATTTATTCATTCATGCAATGAATATTCAAACCTCAGTGGTGTGCCAAGTACTGTTCTAACCACTGGGGACTCAGCAAAGGACAAGGTCCCTGCTGTAGTGGAGCCGATGTTACCAGAGGGGGACACTCATGCAGTTTCTCAACAAGCCAGTGGGCAAGACAGGGAATTTCTCTCATCCAGAGCTGACAAATTTCATAGCACATAATTATCAGGGATGAAATTAAACTTCAGTTACTTATGTCTTACTATCAAGGTTAATTTAACACCATCTGCAATTGAAGGTTTATTCTTTGAAAGAGGAGTAAACAAACCAAAGCCCAAAAAAAGACAGATATACTTTAGAATGTAACAAATAAATACATTTCATTTCTTCCCCAGCCATAAATACAAAATCTACCAGGTGTAAATAAACATAAACTGAAGGCAAGCAAGTTTTAGATTAATCATGTGTTGACCACCTACTAGGCGCTAAGCATTGGTCTAGCTAGGAGATGAGGCAGAGAATGATACATGAAAACTCCCCTCCTCATCTGGGGCTTGTAGGAAAGACAGAAAAAAGTATGATCAGTAATGTAAATGTCTGTGAATGAAACGCTACCACTTTGGGAAGGAAGAATCTTAAGAGATGGGTGAGCACTGAAATGCTACAAGGGGGGGTCTGGGAGCCTGTGGTGAGAGGTGCTCATTAGGGACTGATGTGAAGTAGGTAGAGGGTAAGCCCTGCAGATTCCCAGGGAAGGATCCATTCAGGCAGAAGGAGCAGCAAGTGCAAAGGCCCTGTGGAAGGACCATACTTCATGCAGTTGGACTTGACAAGCAGAACTGTGCAAAAATCAACTTATCTTCTTATAAATTACCCAATCTGTGCTAGTCTGTTATAGCAGCGTGATTGGACTAGACAGGTTCCTTCACACAGGGCATGGTGAGTGTAGCCAAGGTGTACACGTAGAAGGGCACTCTTAATTTTCCTTCATTAAATACAGCTCAGAGTTCTATGTGTTAAGCCAAAGTCCTCAGAGACAGGTCTCCAAAAAGATGCCAAAATCATAACAAAGGCAAAATATGTCTTTATCATAAGTTTTGGAGGAAGGCTGCAAGAGGTCAGTTTGGAAAGTGATGTCTTAGTCTGTTTGTGCCCTTATCACAGAATACTAGAGACTAGGTTAAGTATAATGCACAGAAATGTATTGGCTCACAGTTCTGAGTCCAGGATCAAGGCACTGGCACCTGGCAAGGACCTTTGTGGTGTGCCATTATATGGCAGAAGGCAGAAGGACGAAGAAGCTGAAGGAGATTGAACTTAGCCCTTTATAACAGCACAATCCCATTCATGAGGGTGGGGCCCAAAACTCTCACGACATGGGAGGTGACAAAAGCCAGGTCATTGTCACGTGCTGGCCTTGGCTGAGGGAGGGGAGCTTTTAGAGGTCCTAAGAAGCGGGGAAGACCTGACCTGGGTGCTCACAGGGCCACACTGGCTGAGCAGTGAGTACTGATATGGGCAGGAGCCCAGTAAGGGGCTGACTGCCCTACCCAAGAACAAGGTGGGTGCCTTGGATTTCAGGGAAGCTGGCGGTGGTGAGGAGTGGCTGGGCCACTGTTCCTCAGCTCTCTTCCTACCCTCCAGTGCTCCTTGGTTATGTGTGATGGACCCGTCTCGGAATCTAATTCAAAGATTGAAACACCCAGGTTCCCTTTGTTTTTGCTAATGACATGCACTCCTGGGTGCCCTCACCCCATCTTTACCTCTTCAGCCAGACTCTCCCCAGACTCACCTCTGGGATGTCTCACTTTGATTTACTCAAGATGATCTGTTTGTGGGGACCTCCCATCTCCAACCTGCCCCTTCATCTCTGACAACAGATACTTCACAGTCATTTCCTTCTTTCCTGTTGCCCGATCTCTGATGGAATTCATCTGGGGCTACTGTCGGCAACACCTTCAAAATGTAACCAGGAAATCAATTAGAAAGGAGAAGTTCCAGGAAACCCACCCTTTCCATTAATGGTGGGTGTAGGCTGCTCTTTATTAACTTTGTAAAACTGTTCACTGACAAAAACTGCACAAGAGGCACCTGCAGAGCCCTGGCTGCTCAGCTGGATTTGTGTATTTGTCATTCTCTTTGTGCAGGGACCAGGGTGTTCCCGGCAGTTCTTACTCTCTCACAACCCTCCCAACTTCATCGTGCACAGTGGTTTATAGATATCGGTTGACTGTTCCACATGTTGTTCTCTGCACTTCTACAGACTGCTTACTGAATAGCTATGGACTGTGGCTTCCCAGAGAATGGTGTTCTTGGGAACTGCCACTGAGACCAGAAACAGCAGGTTTGTGATGTGTTTTCATGTATCCCCACCAAAATTCAGGTGTTGCTAAAAAGAGAAGACTCTAAGAGGCGATTGGGACATAAAGGTCCCTCCTTCCTATGTGAGATTCAGGTCCTCATAAAATGGACCCATGAAGTTCTCAGCATGCTCACCTCCAACCTTCTGCCATATGAAGGCAGAGTGTTCATCTCTGGAGGATAGCGCTCAGCGTTCCACCTTGGAAGCAGATCCTGGACCCTCAGCAGACAACCAAACCTGCCACCGCCTTGACTTTGGACTCCCCAGCCTCCCAAAGTATGCAAAAATCAATATCTCTTCTTATGAAATACCCAACCTGTGGTAGTCTGTTATAGCAGCACGATTGAACTAGACAGGTTCCTTCAAGGTCACAAAGAACATGGTGAGTATAGCCAAGGTGTGCATACAGGAGGACAACCCTGATTTTCCTTCATTAAACACCGCTCAAATTTCTGTCTGTTGAGCCAAAGTCCTCAGAGACAGGTCTCCAGAAAGATGACAAAATCACAACAAAGGAAAAATAAGTCTTTGTCAAAAGTTTTGGAGGGAGGATACAAGCATAGGTAGGGGACATGTGTATATGCAGCATATCCAGTAATGACCACCATCTTTCACAGATCCTTATGGTGGCTCAGTAACAGGGAGCCAAGAGTGACACCTTACCTTGACCCTTCATCCCTCCTGAGGCTGACCTTGTTCAGATCTGCTTGGTCAGCCTTCAGGTGTGCAGTAAAGGGCAACTTCACACCACTTACTGCATAGGGTACTAGATTCACAGCATCCAACAAGACAGGTATGTGTCCTCTGCCTGTCAGGAGACTCCATCTGGTTGCAGCATTTGGAGACACATAATTCTTCACGATGGAAGTTGCTCTGTGTATCGTGGAAAGTCCAGCAGCATCCCTGGTCACTAGCCACTCAATGCTAGCAGCATGGTCCAGTTATGATTAAAATGAGGTCCTCATACATTGCCAAATACCTTCTAAGGGCCAAGAGTACCCTGGTTGGGAATTACTGGTCTACCTGACTTGAGTCAGAATCCTCTTGGGATTCCTATAGTGATTCTAATGGAGGCAGATATGACTGATTCTATCCATAGAACAAGTGCACAGTTTTCCTAGATGGGGCTCTTCTGGTGGAGGGAAAGGAGTTGTTTGCGCTGCTTTGTTTCTGCTCTGGGGACATCTTCTCATGTGTGCAGTGGTAAACACATGTTCAGTCAAGTGCAGGGAGAAGAGAGCAAATGACTTGCTATTTTCTCTCAACTCATTTATGCAAACTTGGATGCTGCTCCATTTTGAAGTTCCTACCATACCTTCTCAGAGCTATTTTCTAGCAGGCTTTCATCACTGCCAAACCAAATGACCAAATCCACACTTGAGTCACAGCATTTGAGAAAGCCCCATGTGGGGACTTACCCCAGACTTTTTCCCAAGGAATCCTTTTGTGCGTTAATGCTTCCTGTATGTTTCACAAATCCAAGAACCTTCTAGTGACATCTGTAAAGCCCCAAATAGATACTCAGCACTTGGTAAATGTTGCTGCATGATCATCATCATAATAATTATTAAGGTGTAGCAAGAACAGTGTGTATAAATAGTGATATACAGGGCATGAACATATATAGGCATCAGTGCTGTCAGGGCTATGGAAATCAAATGGCCTTTGTGTATCCAAGAAACACAGATTTGGTAGAATAATCATTCATAGCAAAGTGCAGGCTTGCAAAGAGGTTGCCACAGTTGCTTGACCCAGGAAACCCATTTGCAGGAGGAACACACGGGACCCTCCCCAGTCTCTGGTGATTGATGTCCATGCTCCCTGCGTTTTGGCATTGACAGATTTTTTTCTGCGAAGGCCCCTATGACTCTGCTGCTACCATTCGGCACCTGGATTGAGGGAATTATTGCTCATAAAAGTCGTGGAAACTTGACAAACCTGAAAACACCCTAGATGGGGGCAAGAGTTTTAAAAAATTAAAAAGCAGTTGGGAAGCCCCTGAAACTAATTTGAGTGGTACCGGGAGAATTAGTTGTTTGCTGTAACAATTTGATGATCAAAGGCAGGAAGCCCCGACTGGCGTTTATCTTACACTGAGCAGCTGCTTTGGCTTTTTGATGTCCTCCTGCCACCAGATGGGCAGAATGGAAGGAAAGCTCACTTCTTACAGTGAGGACCTCCCCACAGACAGACCACTGCACAAGGATAAGCCCAGCAGGCGCATCAACACAAGGATTCTGGGTACACGTTCTTACACCCAGGGGGGTGACTGTGGCTGGGGACCCTGGGATCCTCTTGCTATCTCTGCCATTCTAATAGGCAGATTGATTTCCAATGTTCTGCTGGCTAGACTATGTCAAGATTCCCAAAGGAATTTGTGTTAGAGAAGGAGCAGTCACCTACCCAGTGACCTAATGGAGCAACAGAAGAGCTTGTTGAAATGCAAACCAACATTATATAATAATGGGTGCTGCCACTTGGGTGATATTTTTATTATTTTTTTTTATAATCTGGGGCCTAATCTGTATTGATATATGGAATCCTCATACCCTCTCCTGGGAAATGGGAAATGGTGTTTATATTTGACCCCCAAGGTTAAATCAGCTGCCTAAGATCTCAGTGCTCTTCGCACTGATACTGTTGGTTCTTCCCTCCACTAATGAAAAGAGACAGATCCACTGTTTATGGGGACTTACTGCTGGTGGAGCTGGCAGTCGGTGCTTTGCATGTGTTATCTTGTGGAATGCACACAATTGTTCTTTGAAGTAGGCCAGAGGGCTCCTGCTTTATAGATATGTGGACAGTGGCAGATAATATGCCCAAGGTCACCCACTAGTAAGGGACACAGTAGGAATGTGGCCCAGGTCTGTAGACTTAGGAACCTCTCGCTGGTCCAGTCTGCTTGCTTTTTGGCAAAGGATTCAGTCTTAGACCGTGAGGTCTTGGAGGACAAAGCTGGTCTACCTTACTTCCATCTCCCCGTGCTAAGCCCAGGGCCTGGTAAGGAGCAGGCACCCCTCAGGACTGAAGCATGGAGGAAGAGAGAGAAAAAGGGGGGCAGGAAAAAAGAGAGATGGGGGCCCCAAAAAAGTGATGGAGAAAAGTTGTATGCGACTTTCTCATCACTAGGACAAAATACCAGACACCAATGACTTAAGGTAAAAGAGAGGTTTACTTGGCTCACAGTTCCCAGTGGTTCAGTGCAAAGCCTGCTGCCTCCAAGGCAGAAATAGCATGGGGGATGGGCCTGGGAGAAGACGGCTGTTCAATTCCATGGCAACCAGGAAGCAGAGAGAAAAGGGAGGAGCTAGGAAGAAGAATAAACCCTACCAGGTCACACCACCAGTGATCCACCTCCAACTTGGCCCCACCTCCTAACTCCACATTCAGTTACTAAGCTCATCAGTGCATGAGCTCACTGCCGAGTATGGCAACCCCACGATCCGATAACCTTCCGAACACGTGAGACTCAGGGGAACATTTTATATCTAAACCATTAATAGAGGGAAAATGAAGGAAGAAGAAAGGTAGGGAGAGAAAAGGGGCAGGAAGTTAATCTGTTTAATATTTCTATTCAGCTTCTGGAAGGAAGTCTGTGCTGCTGTTGTGATTGGTCATTTGTTATTTTATGAGTCTGTGAACCATACCATGGAGTTTTCTCCTACCACCATTTCGTTCTAAACCACTTGAAATAGCCAGGGTCCTGGCAGGAAATACGATGGCAGAGTGAAAAGGGACCATGGGGGACAGTTTCATTTAGGGTCTACTTAGAAAAAGTGTACACAGGTTATAAGGTGACCAGCAGGAGCTAGCAAGGCACTCGGGGCCCAGGCAGGGCTTGGGCTACCCTGGGGACTGAAAGAGGTGCGGGGTGGGGCAGGGCTACTGGAATCAGAGAGGGAGCTGTGGCTACAGCTGCTGCCCTGTTGTTGCAAAAGGCAGCAGCCAGAGACAACCCCTCCCATCTTCCAGTCCACTCCCAGTGACCCCTAATGGCAAAACCCAGTAAGAAACTGGAAGGCAAGAGCATCATCCTTGAGTCATCCTCTCTGGTAAAGATAGAGAATGGATTTCAGTGGGTCACAAGAATACGTACCTGCGTCACTCACAGTATTAACAAACTATGAACAGCAGGAGATGCCAAACGGAAGTAGAAACTGACCAATCAGAAGAATGCCAGCCAGAGAACTCCAAAATTAATGAACTTTTGTAGGACTTAGGTCTTACAGTGCACGTGGGTCCTACGGAAAGACATCTCCATGTCTCCGGGGGATTTCACACGAATGTACATGCAATTTCTCTGTCTCAGTCATGCCAGCCTTGATGCAGATAGGGCAGGCCAAGTCCCCGCCAGCCATGGCCCATGACTGTGTAGCTTAGACATATGGGTTCCGGGAAAGGATGGTGAGATGCCCTTTACCCAGGGCCAATGCCTAACACCTAAGTTGTGAAAATCTCAGCATTGGCAAGGCCCTGTCGTCAGACTCATTCCCCTAACACATGAGAATTTTCCAAACTATTTTGACAGATGAAATTGCAGATAATTAGCTTGACTCGGCCAACTCGAAATTACTGGGGATGATTTCTGTGACTGTGTCCTTGGGTTTCTGAAAGATAGTCTAAAATTGAGAAACAGACCACTGCTGTCCTCATCTTACCCCTCCGACGCATCGTTACAAGTGTAGGAAAGAACTCTGCATTGGTCATCAAGATCCATGATAAATGCAGGAGAATATGCCACTCAGTTAAAGCCCTGAAGCCTGGGTCTGTTTATGGCAGAGAGATTGAAAAAGTACTGTCACCTGAATGCCTTTTCACTAACATTAGCCATCTTTTTAGACAGATTCCATTTTCTCTGCACTCTGAGTTCTTTTTACTGAGCACATTGATTGGCATCTGAAAAATAAAGTAAGAGCTATAGAAAGTTTGTATCTCCCTCTCTATTTCTATGTTGTGCCTCCTCGGTGCTTTCTGTGAAGTTAGATTTTAAAGGCTCCTCGTCATTTTCTAGAGCTGGCTGTTAAAGTACCTGTGTAAGACGGAAGTCAATTGATGACAGAATGCGGCCCACTCCACCCATCCCGGGAACTGTACCCTTTATCATGGGATCTTAACATTCCTCCCGTAAATGTATTTTTCCTTCCTCATGTGCCCCAGTGTGCTCCAGCTGCCATAACAGAATGAGTGACTTGCTGAGTGGCTTAGAAAACAGACATTTATTTCTCACACTTCTAGAGACTGGAATTCCAAGATCAGAGTGGCGGCATGGACAAGTTCTGGTGAAGGCCTCTTCCTGGCTTGCTGACAGCTCCTTCCAAGCTACATCTTCTCATAGTAAACAGAAGCAGAGAGCATGGATTTCTCCCTCGTCTTAAAAGCACACGTGTGCCATCATGAGGGTTTCACCGTCATGCCCTCTAATAAACCTTTCCAAATAGGACCCCTTTCCAAATACCATCATACTGAGTGTTAGGGCTCAACACAGGAATTTGGGGAGCACAAACATTCAGTTCATAACACTGCATTACTCCCTTTGACCAGTAGAATAAAACAGTCCTTAAAGGTGCCATTTCGGAGAGCAGGCATGAAGGAGCCTGGCACGATTCATTCCTTTGCTCTGCACTGCAGAAGGAGGATAGGAGGCATATGGTACCCTAATGTCCTAACTGAGATGGCCCAGTCCTTTGCAACCTGAGACATAGCTCTCAGTTGGCCCAGTGAACCTCGCCAAGATCCACCAAGCCCAGCCTGCTCCTGGCCCCTAGTTTACCTATAAATAAGTTCTTGTGTAGCCTGAGCTATGTAATAAGTGATTATAGTCTATTATACCACATTTGTGGGTAGTGAATGGCACAGCATGGCTACTGAATGATCATTTTGGTCATTTATACTTTTTTTCCTGCAAAGGAAGTTCAATATAGTGTTTAAAAAGCAGAAAGTAGTTTTGGTCTTCTTGAATTTGAATCTTGGCTCTGCCACTTACTTTGTGTTTGATTTCTCCATCCGATAACTGTATTACACGGGGCAATCATGAGTAGCAAATGGGCGAATGCAGCTGCTTGTGCAGAGCAAAGACTGTAGAGGTATTTTTATGTCTTTTAAAGGATTGGAAACCCAGCAAGAGCAACCAAAAGCAGGTCAGTGGAGGCCCAGGGAGCACTGGTGTTTCTGCTGAATGAAGGGCTTTGAGCTTAGCATGGGTTGAGCTCACTTCTCCCAAAATAGGAAATGTAATCAGGGCTGCTTTACAGTTCTCTGAGATAACTATTTCTTATCTTCTCACAGACAGGTGTTTGAGGGTTGAAGGATTATTCCCTGTCCCCAAGCAGAGGTGTTGGGACAGTGGTGATTCCAATGCAGGCTACCTCTAGACAGCATGGACCACCTCTCTGAAGGACAAAGACCCTTTGTGTCTCCTCCTCCACTTCCTCCCATGCACTTGGTATTCTACTTTAGCTTCTAGGCTACTTGGAGAGCTCATTTCCCCGGAAGTCTTGGGGCTGTTAAAACCACCACAAAAGCCATGAATATCCCTGTGTTCCAACCCATGTGAGGCAATTGTCACACAACAGGTAATTTGTTAACAAGTGACTCCTCGCATGTAACTAATTTACTGCTTACCAAATAGGTCTCTTGTACAGTGTTCTATCAAGGAAAACATAGCAGTGGGAAATCTAGACCCTTTAATGGTCATTGGCAAATATAACTAAGGGCAAAAAGGCCTTTGGAACTGTCTCAACCACTAGCAAGCAGCCACCCATTAGGCCTAATTCCCAGCATTGAGGTGGGCTCCTGAGTCACCCACACCCCATGGGACACACTGGGGTCAGTCATAGGCACATCTTGAAGCTCTGTCCTGGGTGACAGCTGGAAACATTCACCCTACTAAGGAGTGGTCACCGAGTGCACCTGCCTTTCCCACCTCCAAATTTCTGCCCATACTGCTTTGCTCTGCAATCAGAAATCCTTCCAGGTCAGCTCCAGTCACTCTCAAAGACCAGCCTGAAGCTCTCCTGCTCCTTTGGCTCCTCCATAGCCCTTTATAGTTAATTTCTCCTGTCCCTGACTGGTCTTTGAGCCGTTGGAAGGCAGTAATCATCTTATCTTCTCCCACATGGCTCAGTCAAGTGCCTTTTGTGTACTAAGCTCTCAGTAAATAGTAGGTGAAAAACTAGAAGGAAGAGGAGGCGAAGGAAGGGGAAGGAAGAGCGATTTCACAGGGATTTTGTCTAAGGAGTGACACCCACCTTAGCCAGGCTTGTAGGGAGCTCTGGTGACCACTAGACTTACTGCACAACTTCTGCTGTTCTTCTGAGACAGGGAGAGAAAAGGATGGGATGGGAGGGGAGGGGAGGAAAAGGGAGCAGAGGGCAGTGGAGTCTGTGGGGGCTCCTCTTCCCACTCATCTTTCTTTGCAGCCAGCTCAGGCAGTGTTGGTCCCAAGAGAACCACAAAGAAGGAAAAATCCCCACCTTGAAGAGCAGTGTGAACCCAACATGGCTAAGCAAAGCCCCATGGTCAGTGGATTTAAAGCTTGTCAAGCCAGGCTTTGAGTGCGGTGCCACTTGCATTCAAAGTTCTCCTAAATCAGTCACAGGGCCGGATAGACTTGCAAATGATGCTGTCCAGTCCAGCCTTTTCACTCTGCCTTCCTCAGCAGCTGCTTCCTGCTGCAGTGCACCCATTCTGCACATGTGCAGCCCAAGGCCATGGAGTCTGAGGCAGGGCTGGGACCAGAACCCAGCTGTCCAGCTTCCAACTAACATCCTTCCACCACCCCACACCGAGCTGAGATGGTGTGGCAGCTACAGTGACTGTCTCAGAGAAACACCATTGACTGCAACAGGTGCACTAATTACTTGTGTGCAGAGTAATAAACCCTGGGATCAGTATGTAATACAGAAGCGTTATTCAGCCCATTAATCCTCAATAAACATTGTTGCCTAGCTGCGCTCTCCGGGCCTGGTCTGGCCTGCACTGCCCTTCTCCATGGAGCCTAAGCAACAGCTTTCCTTGCATCAGAACAAGGCCCTGCCAAATGTGATGAAAGCACAAGAATGAGCATCAGAAACTGGTTAAAAATAAAAGCTTTTTTCCCCTGTGCTATTCCTATCTGCACGTGTGTTCACGCATGCAAATTTGGAATGTGATGAGCACAGCACTAGCATTGTATAAATGGTCCTATGACAAGTGTATACTGACCATCAACTAAGAGAAAGGCACTTGGAAAGGTCCTGAGTTTCTCTCGAAGTAGTGAAGCTTAGATGCTGCAAATATGATCCAAACATGAGGTTTCCCGAGAAGATGTTTAAGTCTTAAGAAAATGTTTAAGTCTCAAGGGAATGGAGGGAAGAGAAACCAAATCACATTACGGCAGTGAAGATATCTGGATAAGACCTGGAAACTGGAAAGTTTTCAAATAAGGAAAGGAGAGAAAATTCCAATTAGAGAGCCTGACATGAGCACAAGAAAATGAGTTTTTCCAATGCATGAAACACACAGATAATAATTTTTGTTATGCTTTAGACCTAAAATGTTCTCCAGAAGTCTTATGTGTTCAGACAGGCTTTTGGGAGGTGATCAGATCATGGGGGTGCTATTAATGGATTAATCCATTAATGAGTTCCTAGCTAAAGTCACCTTAGGGTGAGCAGCTTTCTTTCACCATGTCCTTCCACCATGCTATTTCTGCCTCAGAAACACTTAATCTTGTAGGGACCAAACCCTCCAAAGTCGTGAGTCAAAATAAACAATACTTGTTTAAATTTTATATTTTGTCCTAGTGATGAGAAAGTGACTAATATTTTTTTCTTATACAAGTGGTCCTGAAAAAGCATGAAAAAAGGGTACTTGACCAATTTCAAGAAGGTTCCAGTGGAGAATACATCATTACAGGTCAGTCTTACTGAACACAGATGGAAAATTTCTAAATAAAGAGCAGCAGAGTGAATCCAGCAGGGTATTGAAGCAAATACTTTCTAATGAGCTTTACCTTAGAATGCAAGGACAGTGTGAAGTTTTAAAATCCACCTGTGTAACTGAGCATATTAACTGATCAAAGGAAAAATAGCAATATGATTGATTTAGTACATCCAGAATTAAGTGACGAATAAGCTTCAATAAGTTTTTAAAAATAGAAAATCTTTTACCAAATTGCAAACAGATTAAAAAGTAACTACCAAGACCTGAAAATAAACATCACTTTTGATGGTGAAATATGTTGGCATCACTATCGAAGTTCAAAATAAGGCATAGATGCAGCTATCAAACCTAGTATTATGCTTGAACTCTTTGCCAATACCATAAGCAATAGTAAAAAGGTCTAAAAACTGGAAATGCAAACATACTTTTAGTACTTGCAAAAGTTATGTCTGTCTCTCAGGGAGAGCTACACATAAAATTTTAGAACTAGAAAGAGAATTCAGGAAGACTGTTGGGTACAAGAGTCACACTAATGATTCCATAGCTTTCTATAGGCCAGGAAATAGAAAAAATATGTAAGTCTCAAGCTAGAGAAGGAGTTCTTCATAAAGACTCCTTTTCACCACCCCAAAACTTAACGAATGAAACCAATACGAAACTTTGGTTCAATACAAAACTTTTATGAATGAAGTTAAAAGATACATCACAAACTGGGATTAGATACTGGCAATATAAAACTGAATTAGTATCTGGATTATATAAAGAAATTCAACACATCAATAAGAAATGATCAAACAATAACAAAAGAACCAAAGAAAACAGTTAAGGGACAGAAAAGGTACAGGAAATGCCCAGGCTAGCACACCTGGCAAGAGACAGTCAAACTCATTCATAGTCTGTGTTGTGGTTTGGATCTGAAGTGCTCCCCAAAAGGCTAAACACTCAGTCACTGGGCTACAGTGCCACTGCAGGTGGTGGAACCTTTAAGAAATGAGGCCTGGATAGAGGAAGTGATGTCACTGTGGGCGTGGCCTTGAAGAGAATATTGGGGCCCTCACTCCTTCTTTTTGTTTTCTGGCCACCTGGAAGTGAGCTGCTTTACTTCACTGCATACCCCATCATGGTGTTTCTGCCTTGCCATCAGCCCGAAAGCAATGGATTCAGCTGACAAGGGTCTAAAACCTCTGAAATCATCAGCCCATATTGATTTTTCTTCCTTTTACAACATTTGTCTCAGTTATTTTGTTACAGTAATAGAAAGTTAACAAATATAGTCTGAAAACTGGAACTAGCAACCACATGATAGCATTTCACAGCATCATGGAAAAAAATGTAAAATCCAACAACAGCATCCAGAGATGCAGGTATACATATGCCCTTTGCTAGGGGCTTTGCTGAAACAGCCCTGGAGGAACTATTGGCAATAGAGGTGAGCATTCCTTATCCAAAATGCTTGGGACCAAGTGTTTGAGATTCCAGATTTTTTGGATTTTGGAATATTTACATATACATGTAGCAAGTTGTCTTTGTGATGGGCCCCAAGTCTAGGCACAAAATTTGTGCATGCTGCATTAACACCTTGCATACCCAACCTAAAGAAAATTTTGTACAAAATTATTAGTGCAACCACAGTTCGACCATATTTCACAAGAGACCAGGTGTGGAGGTTTTGCTTTATGGTGTCACCTTGGTGCTCATAAAGGTTAGAATTTTGGAGCACTCTGAATTTTAGATTTTTAGGATTAGGAATGACCAACTAGTTAATCTGGTTGAGTCAAAATTGTGCATGTAGTTACTAGAAGCCAGCAATTCTATCTCAAATCACATATTCGAGAGAAGTTTTCCCTCATGTGCCTAAGGAGATGTACAGAAAGATATTCATTGTGGTATTGTTCACTCTGGGAAATAAAACAACAATTTAAATGTCTATAAACAAGATAAAAGATAAATGGGCTCTATTCACGAAATAGATTACTAAGAGAGTTAAGGGAATGAACTATGAAAACATCTCAAAAATATAACAGTGAATAATAATAACATCGAGAGCAAATTATACAATGAAACATACTTGGAGATGTGCAAACAGAAACCACAGTGACCCTGGCATGTCTATATGCAAAAGAATAAGGAAAGGACACTCAGTAAATTTCTAAAGAATTCAAGTCTGCCTGTGCTCTTTAAACTTGTCATTTTGTCACATTATTATAGAGATGAGTATGGAAGAAAGAACAAACGCTCAGCTTCCCTGCTGCGAGAGTTTCGTGGAGAATTACGCACGTTGATGCATTCTTTATGTTTTTTTTTTTCACATTGCATTAAGGCAGCTAAGAAACACTTCGTCTTTGTGTGTGGCGGTGGTGGGGGAGGGCAGTGTGTGCGGATAAACCCATCTCCTGAATGCACATAGTACGAAGGAGAAATGCTTTCAACTCATTTCAACTTTGCATACTCCTGCTTACAGCAGAGCCAGGCCGGGAGTTGTCATAACAACAAACAATGATTTGAAATGCAGATTCTTGCACTCTTACTTTGAGGGAAGCTGGTGAGGAATGCAGGATACTTGTATCGTGTGCGAGCCTGTTAGAGTTCAAATGTGATATTAGAAATTGGTTGTATGCCCAGCAGAGAAGAAAATGTATGATTTATAAAGCAGGCAAGCCAAAAATCATATGAGTTTTTTTAGAAAGACTTGTCCATTCAGAGCATAAAGTTTTGAGGCTGAAAATTCTCTGAGTCTTAGTGGTCCTGTTGTGTAGAAAGGCCGTGGGAAGAGGGAGCGGGCTGGGCACAGCAGATCTTGGAGTCCAACAGATTTGCTTCTCACCCCCAAACTGGCTGTCATTTGGGGAAGTTACTTAGGGTATTAGTGTGGGTTCTGCAGAGAAACAGAACCAGTTAAATGTGTGTGTGTGTGTGTGTGCCTGTGCCTGCCTGTGCGTGTGTGTGTGTGTGTGTGTGTGTGTGTTTGCACTGGAGTAAGGGCTGGAAGGAGAACGAGAAAGAAAGGAACTGGCTCATGGGATCATGAAGGCAAATCCCAAGATCTTTGTGGGATTAACAAGATGGAGACCCCAGGAGTGCTGAGGTGTGGTCCAAGTCTGAAGGCCAGCTGGATCCGGACCCAGAGGGCCCATGTTTCAGCATGAAGACCATCTCATAGGAAGAGTGCTCCCTTCCTTGGGGTGAACCCAATCTTTTGGTTCTAGGACTCCAACTGATGGGTTGAGGCCCACTCACATTAGGGAGGGCACCTGCTTTACTCAGTCAGCTGATTTCCAAAACACCTTTTCAGAAACAACTGGCAAAATGTTGGGTCAAATGCCTGGGTACTGCGTGGCCAAATCAGGTTAATAAGTAAAATTAACCCTCTCGTTTGCCTTCTCTGAGTGTGAGTTCCCTCCTTGTCGCAAGGCAGCTAATAATAGTAAATCGCTGACAGCATGAAATGAGGAGTAAAGTTGCAGCACTAGATGACTACATACTTAGCAAATACATGTCTAGTTTTGCCAGTCACGTGTGAGTGTCTAAACCACAGGTTGCTTAGTTTGCTTGCTTTTATTATAAAAATGACTGCTTCAGAGGCTTGCTTTGTTCATTGAACATCATATTGGCAACCTTTGTATGTTGTTTCACATAGCTGTATATACAGTCATCTCTCACTACCCATACGAGTGGCGACTCTAGGACGTCCCATGGCTACTAAAATGCACAGATGCTCAAGTGCCTTGTATAAAATGGCATAGTATCTGCATAGAACCTACGCACCTCCTCCATGTGGTGACTTTAGATCATCCCTAGATTACTTTAATACCTGTCTTAGCTACTTTTCTCTCCTTGCTGGGACAAAATACCTGATGTCCAAAATAAGGGAAGAAAAGATTTCTTTCTTACAATATTGGAGGTTTCAGTCCATACTCAGCTGGTTCCAAGGCAGCATGGCATGGCAGAGCAGCTATCCGTGACCACCACAAACAGCAAGGCGCAAACCAAGAGAGAGAGGACACGCCTTCTTCCCGCCCTTACACTGTATGCTGGCTCCCGCCCTAGTGCAGCATTCACACTACCAGTCCCAGCGCCAGACAACAAATCAATCATGGACGCCAGACTCAGCCACATCTATGATTACATGAGGCTTGAGTCGGGGCCATAGGAACATAAACCATAACAATACCTAATACCTAATATCATATAAATGCTATGTTAATCATTGTTGCACTGTATTCTTTAGGGAATAATGAAAAAAAGTCAGTGTATGTTCAGTACATATGTAATTTTTGTTCTGAATGTCTTTAGTCCATGGTTGGCTGCATACACAGATGTGGAACCCACAGACGCAGGGAGCTGATGCACTGTATTTAGACCCTTTTGGGGAATCCATCCTGTCAGTGGGTATTTGGGTCAATTCTAGTTTTTCCATTTTTGAACAATGCTCCTGGGGACACTGGTCTGGCAGTTAGGACCCATGTGTAGAATTTTCTAGGAGAGGAACTGCTGGGTCATAATATATGCAGGTGTTTGATTTTAGAAGATCAGTCTAAATTGTTTCCCAGAGTGGTCAACTTGTACTTGTTGAACGAGGAAATAATAATTAGATATCTTTCTGCTGGTCATTAAAAGAATTGCTTATAAAGACTATCCAACAATAAGGGGGAATGCTCATGATATTAAGTAGGGAAAAGGAGGGGCTACACAGTTCAACATGATCACTGCCCCATAGAAAAGTAGGACAGATCAGAGTAACATGAGGGTCGTAAGAGAAGGTTTAAACTGGGAGTGGTATCAGGCTGGCCTGGAATCGGGATCTCACTCGTGCATGACTTGCCTGTAAGGTCTTCATCCACTTTATTGACCTACGTGTAGCCTCGTGATCTCATTTCAAAATGAGAAAATCACACCTAACTTGGAGTGCTGTATAAACTGAGGTCAGGCACATAGTAAATGCTCAGTAAACTATGGCCAAAGAAATCAAAACTACATATTTTTTAAACAGACAAAAAAGTACTAGAATGATTACCAGGGCTGATGATAGGTCTTAAATTGTGATTCTTTAATTTTTCTATTTTCAGAACTCCTAAAAAGTATTATATCACTTTTTTTTTTTTTTTTTTTTTTTTTTTTTTTTGTTGTTGTTGTTGTTGCACCGAGGGTTGAACTCACAACCTCGCGCCTGCCAGGCAGGCACTTATGCCACTGAGCCAAACTCCCAGCCCTATATCACTTTCAAAATGGGAAAATTCTTTCTTTCGAGATCCCATTATGTGTTACTTTATGTGGGTTCCTTGTGCTGCTTTTGTTGACCCACATTCTTCTCAACGGAATTCATCCTCTCTCTAGGGAGCTGAGGGGAGGGTGTGCTTGACTGTAGGGAAAGCAGGCAGGTACCTGGTTCCCCAACTGCCTGCCTCTCACACAGGCTTTGCACAGCTAACAATGATCCCAGAGAGAACCTGTTAAGGCAAGAAATCTAATGGACCAAGTATACTTTACCTGTCTGCAAACTCTTACATGTTACCACTCCTCTGGGGTCTGGCATGTCTGAGTCCTGGAGTCTGTGTGTAGGGGTAAGGAAGGAATTCAGACTCTGAGCATGGAGAGGACATCTTTCTCAGCACCTTCAGATGTCACAGCCTTTTTGCAGGTATGTTCTGGACATAGAGGGTGTCTTTTGAGAGTCTGAAGCTTTGTCTCTTGCCCTTAGCTCCTCATGTGGTAGATACTTATTTCTAGAACTATTTTGGATGCTGGAGAGACAGTGGACAGAGAACCCAGATGTATTAGTCAACTCAGGCCACTGGAACACAAACCACAAACTGGGTAGACTGAATAGCAGACATTTATATCCTCACAGTTCTGGAACCTGGAAGTCCAAGATCAAGTATCAGCATGGTCGGCTTTCAGTGAGGGCTTTCTTCTTAGCTTGTAAACAGCAGACTTCTTGCTGTGTTCTTTCACAGTGGAAAGAGAGAGGACATAACCTCCAGAATCTCTTATAAAGATATCAATCCTATAATGCCAGCACTTTAAGAAACTGAGACAGGAAGATCTCAAGTTTGAGCCTAGCCTGGGCAATTTTAGTGACATAGTGAGACACTGGGTGTGGCTCAGTGCAAAGACCTTGGGTTAATTGTCAATACTACCAAAACAAATAAACAAAAAACTCTGAATCCGATCAGATCAGGGACCCACTCTTATGACTACATTTCTTGTTTCAGAAGCTCCATCTCCAAATACAGTCATGTTGGAGGTTAGCATGTCAACATATGAATGTGGGGGTCATAATTATGATTGTAGTACCACATAAGATCCCATGTCATCATTCAAGGGGGCACAAAAGGCTATGAACAAGTTCACAAATAAAACAATTATGAGTTATGATCAATTTCATGAAGGAAGTGAACTGGGAGTGATAAAGAAGAGTGGAAGCAAAGTCATTCTGCAGAAATAAGGTCAGGAAAGTTCCAGCCAAGGAGATGACATTTAAGCAAAGATTAGATGGATGAGGAAGAATCAGCCATGAGAAAACATTCTAGACAGAGAGCACTTTTCAGTGCAGAGACTTTACTCAAGAAAAATCAGAATGTGTCTTAGGAACTGTTAGAAAGACAGCCATGGCTGGGGTACAGAATTAGCAGAACAGACCTCCATATGAACACTTAGAAATGCTTGGCAAAGTACAGCAGGCAAAACAGAATGTGATGAATACTTAAGAGGGAAAACAGCACAGATTCTAAAAATGACCTAATAGAATTCCTCCATAAAAAAAAAAAGCTATTAATGAATAGGTAAATGCCAGAGAAACTGAAGGTGATTCCAGGAATCAGATACCAAGAGAAGGTGAAAAGCTATCTTGGTGACCCAAGGGCTAGGAATTTTAATCTCTGGAAAGGTGCAGAGATTGAGGTCTTGGACTTGAGAGAAAGACTTGATGAGAGACAAAAGTTCCTACACAACTGTAGGGTGCTGTGGAGGCTACCGCTCCCCATACCATGAAAGGTAGAGGGAAAAACTACTTGTGCACTCCAAAGACAAGAGCATTTGAGATTCTGAGTCTAAGTCTTTCCAAAGGGAAAATAATCCTCTGATAATTCATATCATGGAATCACTCTCACATAAGACTAGAGTTCAAATGTATCCTACCCACCCCACCCCAGAATACCTAAGTGGAAAAGGAATTCAAATGGTGATAGACAAAGGAAATCAAGAAGAAACAAACCAACTTGCCAGAAAAGCACTTACCTCTACCCAGTCCACACAGAATTCCCACAGAAATCTCACTGCAAATGGGCATCCAATCTCAAATTGCGAACGTCACCATGCCCCAGAGCTAGAAATTCTAAGACTAAACGATTATTCCCTACTCCCCACCAAATGTGGATAAAAGAGCTATTGGAAAAAGATGATATCAAGTGTTGAAAATAATTAGTCATAAAATAGCCTATTAAAAACAGAATATGATGGATACTTCAGAGGGAAAACAGGGCAGATTCTAAAAATAACTTAATAGAATTTCTCCATAAAAATAACAATTAAGTAAAGGTTTTCAGATGATGGCTTGAACAGCAGATAAATTAGACATGAAAAGAAAATTAATAAGCTAGAAGAGCAGTATGAGAAGATTATAGAATGCATTGCATAGCGTTAAGAAGTGAGAAAGCCTGAAAGGTAGGCAAGATAAAATAGAGGATTAAATGGAAAAGTCCACTTCACTTTTAGTAGGAGTTCCAGAACTAGAGAATAGAAGGACTAGGGAAGGAGTTATGATGGCTGGAAATTTTCAAAGTTTAGATGATCGATAACGTATGGTAGGCTGCATCACAGCCACTGACACATTTCAAGATCGAATCCCTGGAGCAGTTGATGAAGTTACCAGTTTTCTGAGATGGGAGGGGAATCCTGGTTTTCTCAGGGGAGCCCTAGATACAATCATAAGTGTTCTTATAAGAGGAGAGTTCGTGTAGACACATGGAGAATACATTGGAGGATGGTGTCTGGGGAGACTAACCTTGGCAAACGGAATAAAGCAACCAATAACAGTGATACCAGCAGAGGCAAGGAGCAGACTCATCAGCACCACCACCTCCAGGCCCCTAGAGGGAGCATGGTCCTCCCAAGACCTCCATTCTGGCCCAGGACAGACTTCCGAGCCCTAGAACAAGGGATGAAAATAAGTCTCAGTTGTTTTAAGCCACCAAGTTTGTGGCAATTTGTGACAGCATCTCTAAGAAACTAATGCAATATGTATTTGTGGATTGGCATTGAGCATTACAGGAAGGACAAAAATAAATCTACAAATAGACAGGAGATAGTGAAACTAGTGAATGAACTCTACTAAATAAAGATAAGACCTTGAAAGTAACCACAAAAATAAAAAATAAATAAATAAATACAGAGGCAATGACCAGAATGGCAGTATCTTTTTCTAAACATTAATTTGATGAAAAGACAATAGAATAATATCATTAAGTTGCTTATGAGACAAGTTACCTTTAAGGATGAAGGTAAAGTAGAAACATTTTCAGGTGGGCAAGGCTGGGTTTGCAATCAGTAGACCCCTGCTGAAATTGCTGCTGGAAAGAGCTTCTACTTCAGAAAGAGGAAAATAAAACCCCAGAAGGCAGTGAGATACCAGAAGCTACAGGCAGCAGTGAAACTCTAAAATGTGTGACTGAGTACAAACAAACAGGAAATACACAAAAGAACAACTCCAGGCTGAGTATCCTGTATCTAAAATGCCAGAGATCAGAAGTTTGGAATTTGGGATTTTTTCAGATTTTCAAATACTTGCACATGCCTATCAATGCAGTATCCTAAGACTGGGACCCACATTTAAATGGAAAATTCATTTATGTTTCATACACCTAAAAGTTATTGTATTCAGTACTTTTAGTGTGTGTGTGCTTTGACTGAGAACCTTCACATGGGCTCAGATGTGGAATTTTCCATTTGTCCAGTCATGCTGATGATCAAAAAGCCTCAAATTTTAGAGCATTTCAGATTTTAGATTTCTAAATTGGGTATGCACAACCTGTTCAATGAAAATTCAACCTGGGACCATAAAAGAAAGATGGAATTAAATACCAGGCAGAAATAACTTACAAGGTAAGAAGAAAGTGTTTGAGTTATACAGTTCTAGACTTTGCATTGATTGGAAGCAGATATACTGATTTAATTTTAGATGTTAATAACAGAAATTTAACCAATATAGGAAAGACAGAGAAACCTGGGAATGATGGTGCACATCTGTAATTCCAGTACTCCACAGGCTGAGGCAGGAGGATTGCTACAAATTCGAGGCTTGCCTGGGCTATATAGTGGCATTCTGACTCAAAAGGCCCCCCTCCCACTCCAGGCAAAAAAAAAAAAAAAAGAGTATGAAGAAAACATGTGATAAACAGCAAATGCAAAATAAGATTGACAAAATAAATGTCAATGTATCTAAATAGGTCAAGTAAATCTAAATATGTCAAGAATCACAAAAGGTATGAACAAATTAATCCCATCATTTAAAGGATAGAACTCTTGCTGAATAAACAAGTCTTTATGCTCTATGCTTTGTAAGAACACTAAAACTACTTAACTATTGGACAAGGGAAATTTTTTTATTATTTAAATACAAAATTATCTACTTAGGAAACTCAAGAAATCTACTTACAAACTATTAACATTAAATTGGGAATTTAGCAATTTTGCTTAGGATGAGCTCGGATACACAAAAATCAATGGTGTACATCAACCAACACCTACAGAAAATGTACTTTTAAAAGCGTGCTGTGTACACTAACAATACACCATGAAGATACCTAAGGATAAATCCTTATAGAGAAATGTATGAAACCTTATTGAAAAACCTAAAAGAGAAAAAGGACCTAGAAAAGTGCAGGCATGAGTGACAGATACTATTTGTGAACAGAAAGAATCAACGTTACAAAATGGAAATTTTCTCAAATCAGGCTACAAAGTTGATAGAATTCTAACCATGATCCTAACAGGATTTTTCATGGAAGGTATATACAAGCAAGAAGGTAAAATCAGTTTTGAAGAGAACAATGTGAGAAATGGCTTTTCTTTCCTAAATGGCGAGACAGAATAAAGGTTTATACTTTGAGATGGCATGGTATTGACTCAGAAATAGACAAATAGATCAATGGATTGAAATAGAGCACTCAGATTTCACTCTGTGCATGTGTATATATAAAATTAATCTATAATAGGTATAGCATCCTGAGTCACTGAGAAATAAAAATGCACTGATATGAAGTAGGACTGGGATTGTTAATTTTCCATATGGAAAAACATTAATTAGATCTTTAGCTCAATACTCAAAGACTCATCTCAGGTAAATAAAACCAATTTTAAAAAAAGTAAGCCTTTAAAACTCTTCAAAAGAAGCAAAGGAGAATACTTTTATGAATTCTAGGTAGAGAACTTCTCTTAAAAATACAAATGGTAAGCATGAGGTCCTGAGTTCAATTGTCAGTACTGAAAAAAAAAGTTACAAATGGTAGAGAAAATACAGTAAACCTGCTACCATTGCAGTTGTAATTATGTGGGAAACAGAAGTCACTGCAAAACGCAGATCAGAGAGCAAGTGGGTACATAAAAACAAAATAAAAAAACTCAGAGATCAGCATCCAGAATATATAAAAGACATCTGCAATTCATGAAAGCAAGACAAACATCCAAATAGCATAAGAAAGTAAAAAGAATAAGTACCAAAGTCCTGAAAGGCAGTACCTGACCAGCCTGTAAGCATACAAAAATTGTTCAGCTCGATTTGTAATCAGGGAAAGGCAAAGTAAGACAAAGAGATCTTTTCATCCCTATCAGCCCTGGCCAGGGCCTTCTGCCCAGATGCTGCGTGGGGGGCAGGAAGCCGAGGCGGAGAAATGCTCCAGGCCTGTGGCATGTTTTGGCAGAAAGCAGTAACGACAACATCGAGAGTCAGCGAGGATACAGAGGAACAGGAATTCTCATATCCTTGTCTGTGGAAGAGCAAATTGGGTCAATTTAGAGAGGAATTTGGCAATGTCTAGTAAGACTGGAATTGCGCATATTCTAGTTTTCAGCATTTCCATTTCTATGAATGTACCCAGAAAAGACTCCCATGTGTTCCTAAAAGAACCGATAAAACTAGAGTGTGTATCACAGCACCATTTGTCATAAGAAAAAAAAAAAAACTATTGTGTTGGTGAAAGGGAAGAGAAACGTAGAATTCACTAATGGAGAAGTAAATGAGTAACTGGTAGAGTACGCACATGATGTAACGCTATGTGGCGGTTAAAATGATTAAAACAGTTTGCTGTGTGCATGGACATGCGAGAAATAGCAGTGAGCAAAAGAAAGGGTTTCAGCATGAGGTCAATTTAGTTTGAAAAAATCTAAGAGTCTTCAGTACACTTACTGTGTGTGTGTGTGTGTGTGATGTAACAAAAATAGAAAACCATCAAACCCTCTGGGAGGACTGGAGAAGAATGAGATGGGGAACTCTAATTGTATCTATAAAACTTTAATGCTGTGAAGTAAGTAAGTAAGTAAAGCAATTAGAGGAGTGTGGAGACGTGGCAAAGCTTAAGGACAGATATACAGGGGTGGCTACATTTTCTTTTTATTTTCCCGGTGTGCATGAAATATTTCATTATAACAATACCTTTAAAAACTAGTCAAAGTGAGAAACCCAGTCCAGTGGCTACTGTATTCACTGAGACTTTTAGTAGATAATGCTCATTAGATCTAGGGAAGAGGTCAAAGTTGGGGAAGTAGACAGAACCAAGATGGGTTTTGGGGGTAAGGTTGAAGGTCTCCAGAAAGTTCACTGCCTCTGTGCAGCAGGTGTCTTAGCGTGGCCACCGCCCTGCTACGCTGCACGGTCCACTGCATGGACCTTTCCCAATGTGCCAGCCATTTCCAACTGCCATTGCCTGCTTCAGCACTGCAGGTGGGTGCTTTCCTCCACCTGCCCACAGCTGCTGACAGCTGTGCTGCCCCCAGGTGGTAGGCAGGCCAGATGTGCTAAGAGATTTGGCCTCAACCTGGACCCCCAGGAACTGGGGGGTAAATGCTCCAGTCCCTGGCATCTGGCCTGGGCAATTCTGAAGCTAGTGTTTTCTACAGTTTCCCAGAGCTTCCCAGTAGGGTGACGTCGACAAGCCTCCATGGGAGCAGGTTTAATAGAAAACTTTTGGGGGCTGTCTCCCATCCCTGCGGTCCCTTCCCACCTCCTTGCCACTGTTAGCATCACCTTGACTTGTGTCACTGTCTTGGATGTGCTTTAGGAAGAACCTGCGTGAGGCAGCAGGCCAGGCTGCTACCCACCACCAAGCACCTTGATGATGGCACTGCAGTCTGGCCAAGAGAGGAGAGGGGACGACAGATTGTGGGGGCCGTGGGCAGGAGATGGAAACAGGAGCGGGGGGTGGCAGAGGGGGAAACAGGAAGCTTCAAGACCTTGCAGGACGAAGAGGCAGCTTCCTGCAGTTGGGAGGCAAGTGGAGGTCCAAGCTGCGGAAGCAGCGGCAGCTTCCCCTTTGCTCAGGGCCTGCACTAGGGTTCCCGTGACAGAGCCTGTGCTTAGCGCCCCATGGTCATGTGCTGGCCTGAGGCCAACCCTAGGGGAAAACCATTTACTGCATTCAGCGTCCAGTCATGACCACAGAGCAGGATTCGGCATGGGTGGATTCCTGTTGGATATGAAATATTATTGAATGCCACTAGAGAGTGACTTCTTGATACAGGTTCAAATAAAAAATCCACTTTTCCCACAGTGAGATCTCAGTCATGCAGCAGGAAACATTTGCCTAAACACTAATGTAAAGCACGACTGCTTAAAAATATAATTTTGTTATATATAAACAAGCAAAAAGTCCAATCGTTCTGGGTAATCTCTGTATACATTATTCTGTTGACGAGATAACACCTTTAAATAGTTTTTATTTTTCTCTAAATCCTTGCATCTAGCTACTGAGTCAGTCTGACTTATCAACAGCAAAGGTGTGATAGCAAGGCTCTTAGCATTTCTCTGGCTGCTGATTTGGAAGGAAAACGCTTAGCTTGACTTCACCTCCTCACAAAGGTGAATAAAGACGTTGCCAAGGAAACCTGCTTTGGCTTCTCTATCTACAATGTATTTATCCAGTGCCATGAAGTGAAGGAAACACATTAGTTCGTACTGACCATCAGGAATGTGAGCCTGAGATAATGTCCCCTTCTTGGTGGCCAGAGTAACACTGGGGAACCAGGTAGCTTCTCTAGGCAGAGACTGTGTGAAGAGGCCCTAGCTTCACTCTTTGAGGCCATCAGAAAATGTCATAATCTTAAATGAAAATTACAAGACACCTGTGTAGAAAGCTTTGCACTCTCTGGACATGGCCATCCCATGAGATGATCAGTGTGGTTACTGATAGAACCAGGATCTATCTGTGGCTACCCAGAGAGCCTGTGGTTCCAGTCAAGAAGAGGAGATATATTACAAAACTCTGGATAGCTCTTACTAAAACAGGTGTAGAAGAGATGCTGGAAGCGCCACAGTCAGGCAGGTCTGAGCTCAGATTTTTGCTCTATACTTGTGTAGCTGTCAGATCCTGGACAAGCTCTATGAGCTTTCTAAGCCTCAGTTTCCTCCTCAGTGAAGTCTGAAGCCAAAGAGGCTTGTGAGGATGGAAGAAGATAATGCATGGAAAGTGCTTTGCATGTGCCTGGCACGTAGTAGGCCCGCAGTAGTCAGTGGCTGCCCCTTTTATTATTGCTGTGAGAATGTAGCCAATGAAAGGAAATGCTACCTCTCTCTACTGAACGTTTTCTAGTGGGAAGCAATTTTGCTTTTGGTGCAAGGAAAAGGAAAAGGATATTGGAGATTAGGAACTGTCAGAATTTATCAGCATCAAGCAAGGAAAATGACTTTGTCTCTCGAGAGCAAGGCTTGTTTTTTAGACAATTAATCTGACTTTCCTGGCTAGAGGGAGAAATTTTTCATCAGCTCCAACTTCTGTCTTCTAATTGTATATTCCCCGAGCAACCACTTGTCTATGATCTGAGATACTAAGCAGGGCAGGCAAATGACTCTCCCCAGCTCTGAAGCCCGTTCTTTCTCCCTCCGGAGGTGAAGGCGTTTGCTTCTAGATCATCCCTGAGCCTTGAGAGTGTAATTATCATGAGTCAGTGCCACCTGCACACGTCTGTGTTTACGAATGAAAGTTAAGCTTCTGTGTCTGTAGAAAGGATGTCCAGATGGCGGCTGTGGTGACCACCTCCCCACCCGGGATCTGGCCCCTTCTGAAGTCTTGTCTGAGCCTGCCGGTGAGCTACAAAGATCAATGAAAATCCATGGAAAAGGGCAACTGATCTACATTTTTCATTCCTACGTAAGCTACCTGGAGCATTTCAGTGAAAGAAAGTTTGCGTCTTAGTTTCTTGTGGTTATGCAGTTCCCATCGCGCCAGCAGATGGCAGGCCCTGTGATGAGTATATCTCATTTAGCCTTCACCAGGACCCTAGGCACAAAATGTTCTCATTGGTCTTTTAAGGATAAGCCAACTGAAGCCAGAGAAGTTCAGTGGCTGTCCCAAAGCCACAGCAGGACCTGACTGCTACTCTCTTGCAGTCTGTGTTCTGTCTATGCCCTTCTGCCACCTCCAGTCTCACTGTCTGTAAAGTTCCTCCCTGCAACCCCGCCCTAGCAGGACACATATGACATGGCCTACGCAGGGCCCAAGCCACTCTGTCAAACACTTACCTCTTCCCTGAACTCATCAGACAGTTGCGACACGTTCTCTCTGCATAGGGATTGGTGTTAGATAACTTGCCTTAGGTTATAGCCAGAGCTGTTACATCAATTAAAAGGATGGAGCTAGTCTATAATCAACTTCCATCAATTATAAATCCTTATTTCCCCACTGTATTTGGAGAGCCACTCCCAGTGAGCTTCACAATATTAATGGCAGTGATCAGAGGAGGGGCTCTCAGCACAGGCTCAGCTATCTCCCCATTCTGAACCAGGGTATCAACTGTGTGACATCTTGTATTGTTCTCTTGCTGTGGGTTTTGTGTTGAGGAGGCCAT
>RJWM01016112.1:0-44270 GCA_004363535.1 Dasyprocta punctata | reverse complement strand
GCTTATGAAGTTAGAACCTGCCAAAAGAACACTTTTGATTTCCAGATTGCAGATTGGAAGTGATAAATTTGGTGCCTGAAAAAAAATCACCTAACTCTAAATTATGTAAATGTAATAGGGAAGCTGTGATAAAAAATAAGGTTTAAAAAAATCATTATACTTATAATCTTTGCTGTATTTTTAAAGCAAATTTAAAATGAAGCTTTTTAATATGCTGTGGCAAAAGGTTAATATTTTTATTAATATTGAGGCTTGAGTACTCATTGTGGAATTTATTCTTGTATTTTAATTAATTTGACAATTACATAGCAGATATTAGACATGGAATTATAGCAAGGGGAGTCTCTCAATGATTCCCATTGTCATTTCAGCTGACTAATAACTAAATGTGACTATTATCCCAATTTGTGGATGAAAAAAATAAATTAATCATGAAATCATATCCAAAACTACTTGAAATATACTGAAGATTTATATTTTGCCAAGATAAAGCTATTACAGCTTTACAGTGAGAAAGAGCTACCTGAAATATACGAATAATTTCTTGGTTTGTAAATGATATAATTCACATATACTGACTATTTACTTGACACTTAATATAAACATGGAATAAACCAAATTGAATGGACTAGCCTTTATTTCTTCTTGCATTACCTGGTTAATCTTCACAATAACTCTGTGTGTTTATGTAATACCATTGTGCATTGTACCCATATTATAGATTAAGAAGCAGTTGTTCAAACTTTCATGTCACTAGAATAAATTACCTGATACCTACAATTTGAATGAGGAGAGATTTTCTTTGCTCAAGATTTCAGAGAGTTCAGTCCATGGTTGGCTGGCTCTAAAGCAAGAACATCATGGTGAAAAGGCCTGGCATGGGAAAGCTGTTCACCCCATGGCAGCCAGAAAGCAGACAGAGAATGGAGGAGCCAGGGACAAAAAATGCACCCTTCTAGGTCACACTCTAGTGACTATGTTCAAACAAGGGCTGCCTCCCAACAATGTGTTCAATTACTGAGTTCATGAGTGTATTAATCCGCTGATGAATATAACAGTGCCATAGTTACTTTTTTCTTGCTGCTGAGATAAAATACCCAACATTCAAAGTTACAGGAGGAAAGGTTTATTGTCTATCACAGTTTGTAGAGGTTTCAGTCCATAGTTGTCTGTCTCCAAAGCAGGATGGCACAGGAGACGTGCGTTGCAGAGGAGAAACAGTTCATGATAGGTGGAAAACTGAAAAGTAGCAAGTAGCAGATGACAACCAACTACAACAGCAGCCCTCTTCCTGTTCCTGATGTTCTATGCAGGTTACCCACCCTTAGAGTGGGTAGTATTCACTGGCAGTGTGGAGCATCCTTAATCCTAGCATCGCACCATGAATCAATCCAAGGATCATATTGCCAATCCCAGCATCAGCACTCTAGATCCAACCACCTCCAAAAAGCTTCACCTATGACCACAGGGGTCTTCAGGGAGAGCATCTAGATACCAACATAACAAGCACCCATGTGATCCAATCACCTTCCAAAGTCATGAGACTTTGGGGAGATATTTTAGATATAAAAATGTAACAGGTATTTTACTTCTTCAGTTTTTTTTCTTCTCCTGAACTCATAACTAAAATCTAACCTTGAGAAAAACATCAAACACACACAAATTGAGGAATATTGCAAAAGAATATTTGATTTATATGCTATGGTTTGAATCTCCTGGTCCAAATTCATGTTGAAATTGAACTGGCATCGTAGGAATACAAAAGGTAGAATTCATCGGGTAAACAGGTCATGAGGACTCTATTTTCATGGTAGGATTAGTATTGGTAATCAAGGGTGAGTTAAACTCTTTCTAATTCTCTTGGTTTGTCCACTCTTACGCTATTTGAATGGCAATGTTTTCCCTTCAGGAGGGCACTGTATTCAAGGTATCATCTTGGGAGTCAAGATCTGGCAGAAGCACACACCAAACTCAGCCTTGAGTTCTCAGCCTTGAGAACTATAAGAAGTAAGCTGGTTCTTACAAATTATCCAATGACATAGTGTCAGATATTATGTTATAGCAGTGTGCGCACACACACACACACACACACACCACCAGCAAATATGAGTAAGACACCAACATAGGATAAAAGACAGAAGCTTTGTTCTTAAGAGACAATCTTTTCAAAGGTGTCACCTTGAGAGAGAGAGCGCCATTCTAACAACTGAGAATTAGATGAAACTCGAAATGCTCCATGAAAAGTTTGAGTCCAGCTTTTATATCCAAGGTTCTGTGAGAAGACCTCTTGTTAATGTAGGCCACAGGAAGAAGAAACAATTTTTGTACACCCAGACTCTCAATGGATGTGTTTTCAGATGCCCTGTCTTATGAGGAAATGAAGATTATCAGGCTCAAATAAAAATGAAATAAAACACACTGAAACTAAAATATAAACAAAATCTACCAAAAGGAAAGAAAAACCATTCAAGGAAAAGAAATATTTTTTGCTTTCTTTCATTGATTTTTAAAGATTTGTAATGTATGAATAAATAAAATGAAACTTCATAGCAAACTAATAAGAGAATTGCAGTAGTTAGTACAGTGTGCACCATTATCTTCAAAGCAATTAGAGAACAAGACATTGACAAAAAAAGATTCACCAAAGAGAAGAAATTTTTAAAAGTGAAATTTCCAAGAAGCAAAAGTAAAGATATTAAGTAAAGATTGTTTTCAGTAAATACACTAAAATAACACTAAATAATAATTTTTAAAAAAATTTTTTTTCCAACCACAACCTGTCTGGACAGAAGCCTGTGAGGAGGCTCTGGGGAAAAGATAATGTCTGTAGAACACATGAGGAGTGTGACTCGGGGCGTTTATAAAATAGGAGCACAATTTTGAGTAAATGTATGATAAACAGTAAGGTAAAGATAATTAGAACAGTATCAGAAAAAATGATAACAACTGAGGAAAAGCATTTGGTCATGGTGAAGGGCACAAGTGGTTCCTGTAGCTACACCCTTGTGTACCAATATCACTGTTCCATTTTCCACCTGGGTGACTTTGAGAGTTACTTTCTTCAACTGAAAATTAAGGATAATGACCCTACCTTGTAAAACTCTTGTAAGAATTAAGTGTATGTATGCATGCAGATGTATGTAGGTAATGCGCTACTAAAAGTTCTATGAAAAGACTATTATTTTTCAGGAAAGACAGTTATCAAAATACAGTCTGAATAATATTGATACCTACTATTGCTGTAGCAGAAATTATGGTAGAAAAATGGACCAGTGAGTGTATATATGTGCATATGTGTTTGTGTGTGGGTGAATGTAAGAGAGAATTATGAGAGTACATAAAGGTAATAAAACAAATTTAAATTCTTATCTTTTATACTAGAAAGTCAGCAGATAGAAGCTAATGCTGAAAAATCAATAAGTGGTTATACAAGTATGTCATTTATCAACAGAATTAACTAAAAAATGTGAGAAATATTTGCTTCTACAGAGACTTAATGGTTAGGATCTGATTTTTTTTATACCTAGCTTTGCAGAACTAATTGATTTTTTTAAACTTACTCATGTATTACTTTGATGACAAGTTAAATTAAATTTAAAAATTATTATCATTTTAAATATAAGCATAAATCCATATGTTGGCTAATACTGCTGTCTTCGTATATTGTTTTTCTCTACCTGCAAGTTTGAATTTCACTGTGTTTTCCTTGCTTTTTTCAGCAATAAACCATTGTAAACTTACTTTCTGGCTTGGGAGTCATTAATAAGCATGTGGATTTGATTGTTCTTTTGTTTGTCTTCTCTGAAGTGTGGGTTGTCTTCCCTAGTAAGTGATGTCAAAATTTGGATTGGGGCTTACCTTCATTTGAAAGTCAGAAGTCCATGATAAAAACTGTTTCTTCATTGTCTCTGTATAGCAGGTTAGCCTGATTCTGTCCAGTTGATTGACTTGGAAGCCACCCAGAGGACTGGTGGAGTACACTTTTGGGTGTGTCTGAATGGGTCATGAAATTCTAACCCTGAGTACTATACCTGACCCCTGGCTTTTCCCTTTCTATCACTATTCTCTTGCTTTGCTTCCTGGCCACTGTGAACTAAGTAGTTTTGCTCTTCCATGGCCTTCTGCCATGATGTTTTGGCCTTGGAGTTAACTGACCATAGACTGTATTCCCCAAACTGTTTAAATTATGAGAGTAGGGAATTATGTCTTAGCAATGGAAAAGCTGTTGAATAACCTGCATTTCAGGATTCTTCACACACCACAGCAAGTAACAAGTAATTATTTAGCAAGTAAACTGAAATACATAATGTTATAGCTTGAGGACTTTGGAGGTAGATATTGTTCTGTAAAGAGGAAACCTATACTACTTCCTGAATGACTTCATACAGTGGACACCACATCTGCTTAGGGTGCTACGCCAAAATGCCATAGACTAAGTAGCATAAACAATAGAAAACTCTTTCATAGTTCCACAAAAAGAAATCTGAGGCCCACTGGTTTCTGAAGAGGGTCTGTTTTCTGGCTCATAGGCAGCCACCTTCTCAGTGAGTGTCCCCATGGCATCTGTTTATGCTGGGGATGGAGATATGTGTCTTTCTTTTTTATGAACACTAAATCATCATGAGACTCCCACCCTTGTGACTGAATGAGGCAATTTGTTTCCTAAAGCATAGGCAAAAACCATCACATCAGCCAGGGTTCCAGTGTGTGAAATATTTGTAGTAAGGAAGTCACAGACATTCAACCCTTAACAAGGAGAAAAGAGGTTGATTTCTGATTTAGAAGTTTGTGTATGACAGAAGAGTAATAGATGGTGGTTCACTTCCTCAATCGTCAAGAACTCAGCACTAGGGCTGGGAGTTTGGCTCAGTGGCTTAAGCGCCTGTCTGGCCGGTGTGAGGCTGTGAGTTCAATTCCTGGTGCCAGAAAAAGGAAAAAAAAAAAAAAAAAAAAAAAAAAACCTCAGCACTAATCATAGAATTTCTGAGAAATGTTAAACATTTTCCTAGGCTGTGAAAGTAGCCTCAACTCAAGTATCTCTACAAGTACAAAGGCACACACACACACACACACACACACCCATCAGTATGGTTGTGGTAACCACAAGTCGTTAAATCATGGCTTGCAGTTTAATAACTCATGATCATGGCACAGTATTGCCTCTAATGAAGGGTTCATAAATGGGAATATAATGAATTCTGGCACCATAGGTATCGATCCTTTGGAATTTTGGAAATGAAACTGAGGAAGGAAATTAGGTTTCTCTGCAACTTCCTGGAGCTCATAATGTAAATTTGGAAATTTCCATCAGTCATACTCCATACTGCCTGAGTGGAAGAAGTGTCTAGAAGGAAGTCTATCTTCAGACCACAAGGCCTGAGCAAAGCACGGGCATAAAGTAGAGAAATCTGGAGATTCCTAAGCATAAAGATTCTGTTTCCTTTTATTCCTAGCGCTGTGTTTGTTCCCACTCATGAGATTTTTCACACACTTTGGAGTGACATTTTTTAAAAAACCTTTTGGAATTGGATTTACGGTATTAGTAAGAGGAAGATGACCAACAAACACAACAAAAGGAAAAGACTATGGCCTCTGGGGAGAGCAACAGCAAAGGAATGGAGATTTAGGAGCTGCTATTTTAAAGTAATGAATTATAGGCAACATCTGAGTAGTACTTGTGTAGTACTTGTGTGTTTGCTCTTATAGTGTTTGCTCTTCTCTGGTCTTTTGTTTTCATGTTCTGATATCCCATTGAAACACATTTAATATAGGCTAACTTTAGTTCTAACATGTCTTGGTCACTTTTACTTTTCTCTCATTGCTGGGAAGAAATACCTGACACCCAAAATGAAGGAAGGAAAGGTTTATTTATCTCACAGTTTTGGGAGGTTTCAATCCATAATCAGCTGGCCACAAGGCAGGGTGGCATGGCACTGGGGCAACACTTCAAAGCAGCAGTCACACAAAAAGAGAGAAAACAAGTCTCTTCTCCTCCCTTATAGTGTATGCAGGCCACTCCCCCACTCCCTAGGGCAGATGTAGCACTCACAAAATGTCTTTGCATTCCTCTGCACAGGATGAGGATATTCACAAAGTAGGAACACTGGCTCCCTGCTGAGTCTTTCAGTTAAACTTCTAAACTTCTCAAGTTGAGCCAATGTATCAACCATAACATAATACAAGTAATTATGCATGGGAATGCCCTAAAATTTGGACTGAGTGGCAAAGACAAAGGAAGATATGCCTAAAACCACAGAGCATTAGTCTTGTGGTAAACAGAAAGTATGAGTCACTCTTAATTAATGATAATAAGTAATTGACCAGCAGCCTATGTCAAGTACAGTATCCTCATAGGTAATTTAGATACATGGGTGCTGACAGATTGGAATAATCTGGTAACTGTTCAAAAATATGGTGGAAAATACGAGATACATTTTTGACTGTCTGGTCAGTAAGAGTTATAAGTATAAAAACATTATTTTTCTCAGTGTGATGAGGGCCAGATTCTTTCGATCTCACAGATAGTAGAAAAATATATATGGGCATTGTAGACAAGGGAGATAGCAGCTAGTAGTAATTTATCATTATCAGCTGCAATAACATTGATGAGAGATTAGCAGACATATTTTAAAACTGAGTTAAGTCAGCTGACTTGTATTAGTATTCTAATGCTATGTAAATACACTTACCACTTGTATTTATTGACCATTAGTTTTTCTTCTTCTAAAAATTGTCTATTCATTTCAGTTATCTGTTTTTGATTGGACCTTTTGTTTTAGGAAGTCTAATTTTTAGAGTTCTTTATATATTCTAAATATTAGTCCTTTGAGGAATAGCTGGCAAAAATTTCTCATTATGTAGGCTGTCTCTTCACTCTGTTGGTGGCTTCCTTTGCTGTGCAAAAACCTTGTAAGGTGATGTGAGTCCATTTTTTGATTCTTGAGGATACATTACATACATATACCAACTCACCACAAAAAAGTAATTATTATCTGCTGCAAATGTGCTGATAAAAATAAAAATTTAATAAAAATTATCACAAAATTATGGATCTAAAGCAACATGTAAGGTGTTATTTTACTGTATTTGTGGGTTAGGAATCCAGACAGAGTTTGTTTCAGGTCTCATAAAGATAATAGAGGCAGAGTCATGGAACATGCTTACAAGAGAAAGAGTTACGATTTAAGCATCTTTCGAGGATCTGAGGGTTTGTGTATGTGTGCGTGTGTGTGTATGTGAGCATTTGTACAGTGTATGCATGGGGTATGATGAAAATATATAGTGAATATTTCTACTTTAAAATGTTTATTGCAGTTGAATACGCATTGTCATGAATCTCCCTGAAAATATTGCTGTTAGTTTTGAATACACTTAATCAAGTGTTCTTCTCTCCTTCCAAAGCAGTTCTGAAGTCCTTTTGCATGAGTGTCTTTATGACAGGTGATTTAAAAAAACTATAGTGAATGCTGCCGCCAAGTGCTATCCAGTAGAGAGGCAGGCTTATAAAAACATGATGCTGTCTCCTCGTCCATCTTATTCACAGGACCTAGCACTGTGACTCTTCCCCAAAGAAAAAATGTTAATGAAAGGGAAATGTTTTGAATCTATTCAGAACATTGAGGCAGTCAGGACAGTGCAACTAAAGACCCTCAGCAAAATGGACTCCAGAGCTGCTGCAGAAAGCAGCAAGAATGAGAGGATGTGTGTGTTCAAAGTGAAGGGGAGGATTTGGGGAGATTTGTGTCAGTGAGTCTCTTACCATAATTTTTTAAATGTAAACATACACTGTATTCTTTAGTCATACCTCACACATATGTATATATATGAATGAGAGCCAACTTAACTTTAATCATAAAGTAGTATTGCTTGTGTTTTTTTTTTTTTTTTTTTTTTGTGGCACCAGGGATTGAACTCACAGCCTCACACCTGTCAGGGCAGGCGCTTAAGGCACTGAGCCAAACTCCCGGCCCTGGTTTTTTGAGGCAGGGTCACACTATAAAGTAGTATTGCTAATGGAGAATCATTTTATTAATATCCTTCTCAGGGGTATTTTTTACTCTGATTTATTCGAGAGGTATTTTTGAACATAGCACTCATATTCTGCTATTTATATCATTGTTTAACAGAGAAACCGATTTAATGTAAGGTATGCAAATATGTAAGAATTTACAAGGTTGGCCTTACAATGGTCCATCACACACAGGTGTGGAGGAGCGTAGAGGGGCGTCTGTGCTGGAGAGCCCAAGGGTCCAGTCCAAGACCCTGAGCTGTGCGCAGTGTCAGAGAGCAATGGGTCTGTGATGGAGGCTGAGGACTCCGCTTCTCCAAGATAAAGGTGAGACTGGAGCTCCTCTGAAGAAATAGAAGCGAGCCCCCCTTCTTCATTTCCTTTGTATACTGTTCAACTGGGAAGTTAATTGGATGCTGTCACTCACACCCCATAAATCCCAGCTACTCTTCAGTAAATCTCCTCAGCCACACCCAGAACCATGCTGATCCAATTTACTTGGGCATTTCTTACTCAGCACAACAGTGAACTATCGCAATCATCTATTAATTGGGCAAATATAGGGAAGTCTTCCTAATGTTCTACGACCAATGTTTTTTGCTGCCTAAAATCAAATGAGTAGCAAAATGTGTTAGTCTCTGTATAGAGTTATGAACTGAGACAGACGAATTCATTTACTGTGAGCTACTTCAAAATTTTATTAATATCTCTCCTTTTTATCCCCATACTTATCTCATTATTTTGGGGAAATAGATCTTCGAAAATGATTGTGAATTAATAAAGATAAGCCTGGATGAATACAGTGTTGCCTCTAGATTCAGATCTGCAAGGCTGTAGTAAATGTTTCAGCTCTGGAAATTTACAAGAAACCACTGAGTTGTAGGCATAAAATGAGCAAATTTTGTGTTGTGTAAAATATGCCTCAGTGAAGTTGTTAACATGAGTTTAAATGAACCTGTTTCCTATGCAGCTGCAACTTTGATTATGTACATATGAAAACTGGAGGGAAAGACTCCCTCCTGTTCAGATTCCAGAGAAGCAATTCCAATGAAAGGTAAGTGATATTCTTAATGCAATTATTTTCCTGATATATTGCCATCATATAATCCAGTATTTGCTTAAAATGCTGAAAGATTCTTTTTTGGGCTGCTTGAGTACACTCATTACAATTGACAATTCTTACAGGATATTAATATCTATATATCTCTAAGTAGATTCTATAATTTTTTCCATAACATATTATTTTAAAATATGATATGATGATTTTCTCAAACTGAACTTAGGCATAAATTTCAAATACACTAAAGGGGAAAAGATATTAAATCCATGTCATCTAATTGTATTTGTTGTGACATGGTCTGTAGTCTTCTGTTCTCTGAGAGTTGGAAAGTCCTTCGTGGAAACCTGCCATGCGTGGTGATATTGCAATGTTCTTTGTAAATCATTTTTACTTACCACTATTGTTGGTGATATTCTCTGAGGAACATATCAAGTAAAGATTTATTTAGAGCTCATTTGATTTCAACAAGAGTTTAAAATGACTGCATGTAAACTATTGGACCATTTCTAAATTCTGTTTTAGAAAGACATGTTACTGAACCATTCTAGATCAATACCATTCTCTGAATGAAATTGAAACCATATCAAAAGATTCAAATAGTTTATAAAGCAATGCACTTATTTGATACAGTGATTTTTTTGGCTATAGTAGGTATTCCTGAACTATAATTTTATTCTCTTTTCCTGTACAAAGGGCAAATTCTAATCATATAGTCCTGAACATTTATATGACACTTAATATATTTTTTCAAGATTATAAAATGTAGTATAGATGTTCTGTAGCACATAGAAGTAGAAACCACAGTTCAGAAATCCAGTTTTGGAATTAGAAAAACTGTTCATGATCTTAAGTTCACCATTAATTAGCCCTGACGCTGGAAAAGTTGTTAAATTTTATCTTTTTGTACTACCTCGCTTTCAGAAACTATGAAATGTAACTCTCCAGATTATTATAAAGATTAATTAAGACATGTAGTACAAGGCTGGTATAAAATAAGTACTCAATTAAATTTAACTTTGATAATGACAAAAGATACTAAAAAGTAAGACATAAACTCTGCTTCAAACCCAATAATGTAAAGAATTGTATTTACATGATTACAAAATTATTTCTTCATTTTTGTATCAGCTTATCAATAATTAATTTTTAAAGAAGTAATCTGAATAATTGAGAATATTCCAAAATAGTCTGAGTACTTGAGAACATTTTAAAATAATCTGAATACTTGAGAACAATGTAAAGATTGAAAAAAATATAGAAAATGAATCCTCAACCCATTATAGAGTGTACACTGTGCATTTTTAACCTGATGAAAATTTTAAAGTTTCCAGTTGAAATTTTTACATAAGGAGATAAAAAGACCAGCATGTCCTTAGCGGTGGTGTAGTAAAACATGTGTTGCAAACATATTTTCCTCATAATATGCCTCAATATAACAAAATGAATAAGGACATAGAGGGCTGTTGATTTACCTTGGATGTGTTTGGTTCCCCTAGTTAGAGTTGCTGTGTTGGAACCCTGGTCCTCACGTTGGCCTTCTTGAGACAGTGAATGTTGAAGAACTGGGGTGACAGGAGGTTCTCTGGCCGTCATACGTGCTCCCTTGGAAAGGGAGTGCTGGGCTCCAAGAATGAGTTCTCACATGAGTGGGTTACTCTGAGAGTGAGCCCTGCCTCTACCTTCTTTATAAGTAGCCAGCCTCTGGTATTTTGTTACAGTAAGTTAGAACAGCTTAAAATAAAAAAAATAGAGAAAAAGTGACACATTAATATTATCAGGATCACGCCAACCCGCCCAGTTATCATGTTAAGAGAGAGACAATTTAATTACTGGTTTCATTAAAACACTTGGAACCAATCAGATTATATTTTTCTTGGATCTGAATGTTAATTTCAGCTTATTTCTCATGATGGTTAAAAATAAGTAATTCATAAGACAAGATAATGATTTCTACACAATTGTTGCAAATTCATAGGCACACATATACATATGCCATAGTAAATTCAGCTACACTGAAAGAAGTTTTAGGCTTCTGACCTGTATAAGCAGTATCTATCGTGGTGTTCTACATACGTACGAGGAGATCAGCTAAAAACAGAACTCAAACTGTACTGTCATTTTAGATTTAATTATTCTTTCCTTGTCTTTGTTACTCTGGCGTGGTATTTTTATTCTAAGAACCACTACTTTTCCTGAGAGAAGAAAGAAGAGAAAAGAAAACTTGAGTCAATAACTACTATCTGTGGTCCTTAGGGAAATCTCGTCAGGGGAGCTGTCTTTGCTGCTGAAATTGTATCTCACTATCACAAGGTAAAGAAAGAGAGCTCAGCTAAGAATGGCGTGAGAAATTCTTGAAATGTGAAAACTCCTAACAAATTCAGTGCTGGAAACACATCCACAAGCCATGGTGGCAGAATAGCGATGCTGCACAGTCCCGGAGGCTAAATTAAAGGTCTGCATTTAATAGTAAGAGAAAGGAGGTGTGATTTTGGGATTTGTTCATCTCATATAACAGGAATACTAGAGGTGAGTCCAATACAATTAAGGCATTACTGATTCAGACGTTTTGTACTCTACACTCAGCCACCTTGAGCATATTTGCTTTATTTTTGCATCACAGAGTTGAGAATTGATGTTGCTCTCCAGAATTTGCAAACTTTACCCCAGGAGATCAAGGTCAAAAGTGATGAATGAACAACAAAGCCATTGGGGACATCTTTCACTCAAGAAGAGAGCAGTCCTCAATAGTTCCATTTCCAAGTCATTACTCAGGAATGGGATATGTCCCCATGCTTTACAGCAGAAGGCTGCAAGAAATACAAGTGTCTGAGGGCTTTGTAGGACAAATCATGTTATTCACCACTCACATTCCTTTAACTCCTTAATCCCCACCCACCCCACCCCGCGTCGCTCTCCGGAATGACCTTTTAGATTCAACACCGTCATCTCCTCTGTAGCTCCAGAGTCTCAAATCAAGATTGGATTCCATTCAAAAGTTGGGGTTTTTGCATTGTGGATGCATCCCTGTGTCATGTTAAAAGCATGACCCAAAAGGCTACTCGGCTTTCTTAAGCCCAACAGAGAGGCGGTGGAAATCATGTAGCAATCTTCAGCTGATCTCCGTGGCCGGATGGTTAAGGGTGGCCTCCGAAGGAGTTTGCCTGTCGGTGCACAGAAGTATTCTTCGAACCGATGACTCATTAACGCCTACCTACTCCTCCGCTCTACCCATCTTGCTTTAGAAGGCAGGAATGATCTCAGTAACTAGTTTCCATATCTCTCTTTTCATACCTCCTCCTCCTCCCTGTGTAGACAGCTGAAATGACATTCAGTCACTCGCCTTCCATATGTCTGTGGTTTAATTATACTTCACAGTGTCAGGGAGGGATACTAAATCACAGGGGTCTGTCAGGGCAAACTGCGCAGCACAGGAATTTTCCATGTCCGTTTCTTTTCTGACTTCAAATTTATATTAATAGCCATTATTCCACAAAAGACTTTCCTAAGAAGTACTGACCACCAAGAACAAAATAGAAACAAACTTATATATTGCCTCAAGCAAGGAAGGCCTGCTGTTAAATTGCCTGAATGCAAACTTAAGATCCTTACCGAAGGCCTCACATTAAAACAATTTTTTTTCCATTTCATAAACTAATCACATTAACCTTCAGTATCTTATTCTGAGTAGACCAAGAGGTGTTTGCTGTCCTGATACAAAGATAGACATTGGAAACAGAACATGCTTTCAGGAGACAAACCAATTAATGAGAATGATAGGAAAATCACCCAAAATAAACATTTAAAAGGTCAGAAAATTTACTCAGAGCTAACTATATAGAATAGACCATGAAACGAAGCACTGTTTCATTAAAATGGAGCACATTTAAACAACAAAATCTTAAAAAAGCAAGCAACAAGTCCTTCTGCTTACATGATTTCTCTCAGTTTGAGAATAAGATTCTTCACTGTTAAGGTAGTCTAGTCCAAATATTCAGGTTTAAGATATCTGCCCAGAATTTTTTGAAGACAATAGATGGATTTGCTAGAAATAGACAAATTAATTCCATGTAATGGAGATAATATAGAGATATGCATTTATTCACCCAAGTATTTCCATACAAATGCATGGAACCATAGTAAAGTATGCAGACTCCAAAGGCCTGTTAAGACCTATGATGTGCTCTCGTCGATGTGGCCATAAGAACATCCTCAATTACTTTCAGGTCTGGATGGCTTTCCTTCCATGTTCTACCTATATTTTTTGGTCCACCAGATTCCTGCGCTGATTCAACTCTTAACCATCAATTTGTGCTTAAGAATATCCTCAAATTTTACCAGTCATTATTCTGCTCACAAGGGTGCATTAGTCAGTTAAGCTTTGTAAGCTCACCCTTTCTCCTAGGTTCCAGCTCTCTCTCTTCCTCTCTCTGTCTCACTGTGTCTCTGTCTCTCTCCCTCTCTCTTTCTCTCCCTCCCCAACTCCCAGAACAGTCTAGACACTTCTGTGCACAGAATTTTCTGCTGTGCTCTGGCGAAGGAAGGAAATTTAAATTCCTTTAGTGGGAGGAATAGTCACTTATAATTGGGATCAAATTTGACAGTGGTTTCCCCATTAAATGGATGTGTATACATAATGGATCTTCCTGTAAAAACTCATTAAATATTCACACCCATGATTTTGGAAACTTTTCAGGACTGTTCTATGTTTATTTTTAATCCTCAAATGCTTCTGAACAATTTGTTCTCATGTACCAAGAGAAAGATACATTACACATTGCTCATGAGGAAGCTCACTGAAGGATTTAGCCTATCCAGCTCCTAGAGTCTGATGTGGCCTTGTCGCTAATGCTTTTTAACTTGAAACAAGGAAAGAGAACACACTTGGTTAAAATACGCATACAAGCTTGTGCATTCTATTTCTCTTGTCTCATGCAGCTTGCATTTGGTGAGAAGTCTTAAGTAGTCCAAATAAATGATGCTTGGCTGTAGGTTTCTCTTTTTTATTTCACTTTTTTTGTGAAACAATACATTTGTGATGCACAATAGTCAGATTCATTGTGGAGAACAGGGTATCTTGACTCTTTTTTTTACCTTTTTTCCATACCTCTCCCTATCATTTCTTCCTCTCCCCAGGCCGCCTTTCCATCTCCTCATCATCTACATGTTTCTTATCATCTAGCTTTTGTTTTGCTCTTTAAATTGTTTATTCTGTGGTTTCTCACATAAAAGATACCATGCAATATTTAATCTTATGTATATGATTTAATTCACATAGCATGGTGGTCTCAAGGTACATTCTTTCTCTTACAAATGACTCAAATTTAATTCTTTATGTGTCAATAGTACTTCATTACATAAATATACCATGCTTTTCCATCTATTTATATGTTGATGAGTATATAGGCTGCTAACAGTATTTTGCTGTTATGAATTGTGTTGTTATAAACATGGATATGCATGGTGCAGTGTCTTTAACTTTTTTGGTGAAATACCTAGAAGAGAAATAGCTGAGTTGAGTGGAATTTCTTGTTTTAGTGTTTTGAGGAATCTCCATCCTGATTTAAACAGTGGTGGTACTAGTTTACATTCCAAACAACAACATAGAAGTGTTCATTTTTTTCCCCATAAACTCACCAGCATTTATTGTCTTTTGATTCTTTAATGATAGCTATTCCTCCTGGAATAAGATACTGTTTTGGTTTGGGTTTCTCCAATGGTCCAATGTGTTGAACATATTTTCATGTATCTATTGGTCGTTTGCATTTCTTCTGAGAAATGTCTATTCATTTTGAGTGCCCATTTTTTGGACTGCATTTTTTATTTTTCAGGGGGTTTAATTTTTTTTAGTTCTAATTAGCAACAAAATGACAAAATAAAAAAAGTCTTATGTATTAAAATAATGCTTATTCTTAAAATTTAGTTTTTATAGCCAAAGATCTTTAATCACTTATTTTCAAATTAAATGTTTAACCCTTTTTAAAAGGACATATTTTAATATTTCTAAAGCTTAATTAATATGAACCAGATCTACATTTGTAAAGTTTCTCTATTGAACCGTTTGCAGGTGATTATAGGACTATACCCTGTAACTTTTAGGTCACAATCAATTATAAATATCACTTGTATTTATTACTTCAATTATGTGTGAAAATTCCACAGACATTTGGCACTTTTCAAGTTATATTTGTGTGTGTTTTAATAACAAATAGCATTGAAATCGCTCAATATCAGGCAAAGCAAATAACAGAAAACTACAAACTAAATTCTGTCATGTTAAATAAAGTGTAATATTTTTTGTATCTAACATCAGTCTCAGAAGATGTTACATCCATGCTCTAAATGTAAGATATCTGATATAACATATAATCTTAAGGTTCCGAGGGCTTTTTTCACATATTCTTAACATCTTTTTATATAATCTTCACCGTGTGCCTGCAGGACGTAGTTTTGTGTGTCCTGGCAACAAACAGTTGGAATTAGAGAGAAATGTTCCCTTTGATTGACTTTCTACATACATGAAGCCTAAGTCAGAGTTCATTGTGGATTAGTAAAATACTGGCAGCTATGTTGCAACAATATGCACACCAAATACTGGCTAGAAAGAGACAAGAAAGTCTCCACTTGGGAGTGCCACTAGTAGAGGGACTTGTGTGTCATACTGAAGTCTTTGGACATTGTCTTTCCAAAAGGACAAGGCCACTGAAAACATTCACAAAAGGATTGTAGTATTATATATTCATATTATATATTAGCATTCCATTGTAGTATTATATATTAGTATTATTTCTTCAGTACAAGGTGCATTGAAGGTAGTAGAATGTGGGTCAGAGAGACAGGTACGGAGATGACTGTGGTGATCCAGATGGTAAGCAATGGCACAGTGGGAAGGCTGAGGAGTCAAGGTTATTTCAGAACATGGACTTGCCAGCCTTGTGGATTTTAAGGGCATGAATGAGGGAGAGAATGAAGTCTAGAATGATAGGTAGATTTTGGTTCAGTGATGGATGCAATTATAAAGAAGGATAAAATGTTTCGGAAATGGAGTGGAAGACAAATTCAACAACTACACACAACAACAACAACAAACTACTACCTGTAGAGGATTAATAGTTTGAAAGACACCACTAAAATGGAAACTATCTTATTTTATGTTAATAATACAAGAGATGGTGATGACTCAAAGTTCAAGAATGATCATGAGACTGTCTTCTAATGGAAAAACTTAGTCATCAAATCAGATGATTCATATTTAAATAAAGTATATGACTTTACCAGAATTTGGTTACCTTGTTTGGAACATGGCACTGAAACGAGTAATCACATGAAACATCCATCTGATTGGTTTAGCATAGTCCCAGGTGTGTCTGGATGATGGACTTACTGAAGACCACTCAGGGTGTGGGCGGCACCAATCAATAGGTCTGTAGCCTGGTTGGAATGAAAAGGGAAAGAACGAAGTCTCATTTCTACTTCTTTGGAGGAGCTCCAGTCTTCTCCATTGCCTTTAGATGTGCATCCCCAGCCTTCCAGCACACTCTTCCGTCCTCTAGCCTTCCTTTGACCTTCTGAAATGGACTTGCACAGGATCCTGCAGTGAGTTCCAGGCCTTTGATGTTTCACTGAATCCTTCAGGTTCCCAGTGTACAGACAGCCCTTTGCATCCTTCCTTGCCTGACTCTGCAGGAGATCTATGTAAGCCTGCCAGATGCATTAGGTGACCAAAGCAGGCCAATAATCCCAATTGGTCATTTGCATACAATAAATTCATTTAAACCTCGCAATAGCTCTGTTGCTCTGAACTTCATCTTGTGCATTTTATTAATTCTTCAACTAGTAAGTGTATTAAATTCCAGACCACAAAATACATCTAGGTCTGTCCTTCTCTACATAAAAGGTGACAATAATGTCTTATCTCAAAAATAAAGTCATGATGGGCATGACACCCTGAATATCAACAGAAGAAAGGCAACATGTGGCTAGACCAGAAAAAAGTCCCTGAGAATTGTAAAAAATGCTTAACACACAAGGCCTTATGTGGCTAATTTGACTTTGTTTCTGAAATCACTGATTACATATGACATGTGAAAACAAGCAAAAAAACTTGTTTTTTCACAGTGCAGAATGAATATTTTATGTATTCATTTTTGCTTGCTTCCTTATTTGTTTATTCATTTGTTTTGCTTTTGGGAATTGAACCCAGGCTAGGACATTTGCTAAGCAGATACACTGAGCTACACTCCCAGTTGAATAGACTTTTAAAATACACATTTTATGAGAATATATTTGTGAATATCATGAAATGCTGCTTTTTTTTCTCTCCTTCACCACTGTTTCTCATCTTTCTTTCATCACTAACTGCACCATTTTAATGACATTTTTCACACATGCTGCTGTGCATAATCTTCCTTCTCGTTCTTGGCTTGCACCATGGAATCATTCTTGACACTACTGAGAAGGCATAGAAAGGCACCAAGAGAAAGTTGATGAAATTCAGGATGTTTTTCTGGGTGCCTTATTAGGCAGATAAAACTGAAAGACTGTAGAACCCACACAAAGCTCACAAACACAGTGACGACAAGAACATCTGCCTTTAGGTCAAAACATTTAGCGGTAACAGCTCTTTTGGTGTGGGAAACATATGACTGGGTAAACAGCTCTGGCTTTGGTGTTCAGCATGGCATATTTATTAAGTGTGTTGTTCATCTGAATAATAAAACACATCAAAACAGGAAGAAATTATTTTAAATACTGTTTTATAAGATTACTGTGACTATCACGTGAGTTAATGTGTGTTAATCCTTTAACATAGTCACTGAAGTTCTTTCCATTGAAAATCTATTCCTTTTTTTTAAATTAAAGGCAATCATTTTTAGTAAGTGCTAATCTAAATGAATAAAGCATTTTTGGCTCCTATAGTCTAATAAAAATCCATAATCATGGTGATAAAATTTAAAGCACACTAAAGTCTTTCTCCTAGGCTATATCATAAAAGCTAGATAAGGGGTTGACAAATGATAGACTTAGTTCAGTTAATCATTGTTCTATGCAAAAAAACAAAAGCTTACCCATTTTGTTGAATTCAGTTGGTGTAGTTTGAGAGTCTGTTTCTTAGACCTACATGGAAAACTGTCAATCAATAGCATCCATCTGTCCATCTTGATGGCACCAGACTGTACAAGCTAAAGTGCTCATTTCAGTCAGGTAACATTTACCCAGCTAAAAAGGTCAACTCTTCTAACACGTCCACTGATGACAGTGTTGTAGTGTGTCATGATGACCAGATAGCCCATGGAAGTCTTTTCCCAGTTATGCAGCCTTCCCTTTAGTACTGGTTAGCATTCTCTAGAGGAATGGAGCAGATGGTTACACCAGGGAATTTCACAGGCACAAAAGATGAAAGGTGGGACAGTCCATGGCAACCATCTGTAAGATCCACAGAGTCCAGTAACTTCTCAGTCCAAGGAGCGGGCTGTCACAGTGCAAGAGGGATTAAGGATGCAGCAATATACTGAGACTGAATCCCAGAAGCTCCCTGTAGAGCTGCCGGTATAAGCCCACACAGAAAGACTGAAGTTCGAGTCCGGCGTAGGCAACAGCAATGAAACACTCACTGGCTCAGGCAGAATGCAACTTTATAAAGGTGCCAACTTCTTCCTACTTTCCCTTTTGCTTCATCTAAGCTGCGAGCCTGTTTCTTGATGCTACCCTTAGTAGGGAAGGGTCTTTCTCCCTCAGTTTGCTGGTATGCATGCTAGTCATCTCTGGAAACACCCCACAGACAGATCCAGAGGTAAGCTTCACTGATCTGTTGGTCTGGCCTCATTGAATTGAATCAAGTTGAGAATCACAATTAATCATCACATCTTCCCACCACTATGCAGAGACCCAGTCACCCTGTGTTCTAGTCCCAAGGAATTACTCAAAATTTCTCTCTCTCTCTCTCTCTCTCTCTCTCTCTCTCTCTCTCTCTCTCTCTCTCTCTTTCTGTTTCTCTCCCTCCTTCCCTCTCTCTCATGGAGAAGAAAACTCTAGGTGAAAATCTTACTGGAAATCCTTCAGGATCAATGGTATGTGATAAAAGAACATCACAGGAAGGTGAACTTCCTCCCCAGACTTGCACTGCAGGGCAGGCTCTGGACAAAGTGTCAAACAAGGACTCGCTTTCCCTTAGGCCAGCTCATACACAAATGAGTCCTGCTAGCCTAGGTTCCTCCACTCTTGGGGAGGACAGGCTGAGGTCCTTTTTGCAAATTCCCCTTGTGAGGCAGTCTTGACTAAAACCTTCTTCTCTCAACTTAGTATTCCTCTACTAGGGCTGGGTCCTTCTCATCTTCCCCACGTGTAATCCCTGCTCCACACCTCTCAGGAAGCTGCACGTGGCTCTCTGAAGTAGTGAGACGCTTACCTGCCAGCATGCCTGTCCTCTGATTGACCCTCAGTCAATGCTATCTTGAGAAAGTGGAACTCTGTGTTGGTCTCCTGCTTGTAGGATCTCAGTACCTGAATAAAGGTCTGGTGATTGCTTATTCTATCTCATTACCCCAAGGAGCCATCTTGGCATCTGGTTGTTCTAACACCATCCAAGTCTAGAAGCATCCTTCATGTGCTACAGGAAGGCACAGGAAGGTGATCTTAAATCATTTCTCCTCTGACTTACAGGAAGTTAAACTAAGCCTTACTTTATAAGTGCATTTTTCTCCTATATAAGTCTCAAAACTTATGTTATTACTGCTTCTTCTGTGGCTTTAATGTTGCATAGTCTTTGGGAATTTTTTCACCTAAGACACCATGGACTTTTTGATGCCAACTGTCATATTCATTTGCCCCATAGTACTACGACAATAGGACATTCATCAGATACAGAATCCAAAGATTCAACGAGCCAGTCCTATCACAATCTAGTGAATTGCATGATTCAACTTCTTATACAGATGCATATGGTCTACTGTGCTGTATCTAATCTAACAAAATGTTTAGGATATGAAACAAGTCACAAACACCTAATGTCATCTCTTATCAGTAAATGAAAAATTTAAGAGAATTTCTAAGTCTTACATCATAAACATGATTTCCTTTTTCTTAGTTTTAACTGACTTTTCCCCATGTACGTTGCATTGACCAGTTTTCTTTTGCTATGAAGAAGTGCCTAAGAAAATCAATGTGAAGAAGGAAAGATTGGTGTTGGCTCAGTTTTTCAGAAGATTCAATCTGTGTTCAGTTGGTCTCACTGATCTACTTCCTCCTACTATGTTCCACCTCCTGTGTTTCCACCCTCTCCCCATAGCCCATTAAATGTGAACCTGTCGATGGATTAATGCACTGATGAGGATGGAGCACTAAGAATCCCATAACCTCCCAGAGGTCCCACCTCAGAACACAGCTGACTTGAGGGCCCAGCCTTCAGCACATGAGCTTTTTGGTAGATGTTAGGTTCAAACCATAGCAGGTGTCTGACTTTTCATCTGTCTAAACAACTAGCTGGGCATGGAAGATGCACCTGTAATCTCAGTACTCTTGGAGGATGAGACAGGAGCATCACAAATTTTAGCTCAGGCTGGATAACGTAGTGGCTTAGCAAAACTTCATCTCAAAATAGAAGATAGAAAATTGCTAGAGATGTAGCTCACTATGAAGGCCCTGATTTCAATGCTAGTACTAACTAAATAAGTTAATATTAAAAAGCGTAAAATGTAACTCCCTCCAAAGTGTCTAAAAAGTCAACAATTTACGTTTATAGTTACCATCTGGCACAACTGCAGTAAAAAAAAGTGTTCTTTTCAGTATGAAATATCTACCATTCTGAACTGTTCATTAGAACTATAGCTGCTATTGCTGTTATAAGGGATGAGTTTGAAAAATTAAAATACAGTATTTAGCCTGTGTAGATCCCAGTGATGATGAAATAATTTAGGTTTGCTCATATAAAATCTGTACATGAATATTATTCAGAAGATATTCTTCTAAGCATTAAAATGTCATTACTTAAACTCCTGCAAAATCATGCACATAGCAGTATTATCTTAATGACTAAAGAAATTGTTAGTTTACAAAATCTATGAAGATTAAAAAAAAAAGTGGCTCAAAATTCTTGCCATGACTTGATATACAGTAAATGCATTATTTGATTCCTGAATTCCTTCTAAAGTTGTCAACTATTTTAAGATGTAGAGATCTGGGTAATAAGCCAGCCCTTTAAAAAGGTAATGGTGCAACCCTATATACCAAGAGTATATATAGGTATATATAGGACATTCTTGCCAGATATACAGGAATACAGGACATGCCCATTGGTATGCAGGACATTCTTATTGTTAGCAAAAAAAAGGGTTACCCAAGAAAGCAGCTGACTGACTTCCTAAGCAATTTATATCTACAGTAGGTTCCTGGAATTCACTTAGTTCATAAGCAGCCTGGTGGCATTTTTTGCCAATGAAAGAGAAACAATTAAGAGGGGAGGAGAAACTTTGATCCTTGGTTACAGTCTTGGCCCAGAGTAAAAGCAACCTCTCCTTTCAGATGCAGTGGCCCTATTAGCAAAAGAGCATAGGGGGAAATCCTTTCACCAAAGGCTCTCTGATTCACAAACCATCTCAGAAAATGATGAATTTATCTCTTCTAAGACTGCATTATCTATATGGGTTACCTGTGAATTCATCATCTTTTGGCAGCTAGTGTATTTCTCTAGTTAAAGTTGCATTACCTCCTCTTTTAGAGGCCAGATTAAATTACACATAATTTTCTTTCTTTTGGTGACATAATAGATTATTTTTTATATTCTAATATAATGTAGAAATAAAAATACATATTCTCAGACATGCACTTCTAAGAAAGATATATTAGAAGTTGACAAACTATCTCATTCACTAAAAAAAGACAGATCAGTAAAAAAGTAAAAAATAATTGCATGACTATGTTGGTTAAAAAGATTGAATGGTTGTTAGTTCAAAGAAGCTTAGCTTAACTAAAATTCAAGAGTTGGAAAAGCATTTCTTAGGTGATCTGAGATAGGTGACCATTTCTTTCCCTGGAGATCTCAGAATCTGGTAGGGTCTGGTTTTCTTTCCATTGGCAAAATTGTTCTAAAAGGAAATAGAGAAATCATACAGTTTATTGCATACATTGAGGGACTAATAACACAATGAACACAAAATCCATAGTTATTCCCCTTCTCTTCTTTACCAAATGCTGGGTTTATTCATGAACTTGAGAATCTAGAAAATAGAATGAAATCTTCTAGATTTATTTTATGCTTAGGAAACAAAACTTTCCCACACAAACCAGGATGTCTTCCTATCATGGCATCTGCCAAATTTTTATGTAATTGGATAGCAGGTTGAAGACCTAGACCTGAAAACATGTTTAAGGACAAATTTCCATCCACATGAGGGAGAAATGCACATAGATAGCACATTCAAAAAGGAATCATGTGAAAATCAAAAGCAAAACCAAAAAAGAAAAATGTCCTCATGTCATCATAAAGGAAATGATATCTTTTTGTTTCCACTGGTTTCCATTAAAATGGAATGCTTTCCAGTCATTATTCAATTATCAAATATTTTCTTGTCTACCTCAACTTCTAAGATTCTGAGTCTGCCTGGTACATAGATTGATATTTTTCTATGTGTCTTCAGTTTGTATTTTCCTACTCTCAATGTTGGAGTTTGTTATAAATTGAAATAGATTGTTTACTGTTATTGTTTTCTGAGTGTCCAAATAGTTTCTAAGCTGGTTCAATACTATTTTTGTTATAGTATTTTTCAACTTAAAGCATTCTATTTGTTTATTTTATATCTAATACTGTGTGTGTATATAAAATCTTGGAAATATTTGTTGCACTAATATTATTGAATATATGTCTCATAGTTATTTTAAAATCCTTTTCTGCTAATTCCACTCTCTTTAAATTATGAACCTATGAAACTACATCATGTGCCTGATAATTTTTCCAATTTGTTTTGCACATACTTTTTTGTTTCTGTACATTTCTACTGATTTTTTACTGAATGTTTGACATTGTAGGTTTCGGACGTTCAGTGATAATTTTTGTTTTCATTCATTGAATATTGTCATACTTTGTTTTGGTCAGAAATTATTGATTGCAGGTAGCTTTAATATTGCTGTTTTAATGCCTTTTTTAGGTCTTCTTTTTTAGGGCCAATTAAGCTCTACTTTTTTTTTTATTTGTACTGAGGATCAAACTCACAGCCTCATATTTACCAGGAAAGTGCTTGAACAGCTGAGCTAAATCGTCCCCCAAAGGCCTACTATTAAGGGACAGTCTCCATAAGGAATCTCCTGAATGCCGCATGTGTTTAACAAGCCCCCTTTACTCCTGGTACCAGAGTACAAATACTTTCAGCAGACTGCAAAGTCTGAAAATTATTCAGTTGAGAACTTACTAGCAGTGGACTTGTAGAATTTCTGTGTTTTTAAGCAGTTAGTTTAGTATTTAATAAAAATACCAAGGGACCTGAATAATATTTCTAGGAGTTTTTGCTTGAGTATTCTCTCATCTCTAGTATTCTACTCCACAAAATAGAGTCGGTTCATCCTGTATCAATATATTCTTCCTATTATCTCAATGAGATAGGATTATTCAAATAACTTAGAAATACATTCACTTTATTACAATTAAAATGCTTTCTAAATAAAAATATATATATATTCCTGAAGCTCTACATGCTAAGTCATTATCTTCTATTTCATCTTGCTAGAATATTTATTAATTTTGAAGTAGAGGGTGACATTTTTCTCTTGAGGGAGTTCGTCTTAGTTACTTTTTACTCCCTGCTGAGACAAAATACCTGACACCCAAAATTAGGGGAGGAAAAGTTTATTTCTTACAGTTCTTGGGGGTTTCCGGTCCATACTCAGTTGGTTCTAAGGCAGCGTGGTGTGGCGGGTGGCTATTCACATTGCCAATCCCAGTGCTAGACAACAAACCAATCATGAATACCAGGCTCAGCCTGGTCCAAATTGCATGAAGACTTGGGGGGACACAGGATTCAACCAATACAGAGGTATCTGGAGAGGTTCATCTGATCAGTTATTTCACTGCACCTTCATGATGAAAAGTATGTATTTTGTGCAGCTTACAAGTTCATCGTCTGCTTACATGAAGAATCCAGATTCAGTGTTACTTCTTTTGTTAAACATTTAGTATATTGATTATTGCTCCTGAAAGGGCTTGTGACAAAATGCTTAAATAAATCATAATAAAAAAGCACTACTGAACAAGATAAATGTGTAAATGGTACAATGAACTTTTGTATAAACAGTGTAATAAGCTTACATTGTCAATGTTACATAATTTTCCAGAATACAGTCTTTAGGCCTATGACAATTGCTTAGCTTCTGTTTGCTGCATGTTCTTGTCTCTAATTTTCTACATTTCCAATGAACTTAAAATGTTAGTTTTTCATGAATTCCAAGTCATTTGTTCAGACAAAGCTGCCTGGAATGTATAATAATAGAAAATGTCCCTCTGCTACTACCCAAGAGTAGGAGGAGTAGCTGTCTGTAATCATAGAAATCACAAGCTTTACATCAAAGTCTGCATTGTATTTAAAAGTGAGGTCAACCATTAGATGAAATATGTAAGCCTTCAGGAAAATAGAGCTAAAACTAGTAGTCAAAATTCAAATTAAACTATATATTACAAAGAATAAACTGAACTTACTGAACAAGGGCTTCATAAATTAGTATAAGCTGCAAATTAGAACAAATGTCCTCACATTCACTCTGGCTTACTCTAATAGAATTTTAATTATATTGTATTCTTTAAACTAGAAATCTAAACTAAATTACAATGAAGATAAAATGAGTTAATGTAATTGTCCTATGCTGATACTTTCCTTGACAAAAGTTGATATAATCACTTTGTCTACTCTCTTCCCCTTAGTCAGTTCTTTGAATTATGATCCTTAACTTTGTTATTTAATGTTGTACAACTTTGCTACACAATGAAAGTAGACACTATTTGTTAGATAACAACTACCAGAATTCTTACACTATCTTAAAATTTAAATAACTTTTTGTTAAATGAAGGAAAATTTCCAACAAAACTTACATAGTCTCAGTATTCTTAATTAACTTTTTTTTTCTTGGTACCAGAAATTGAACTCAGGACCTTACACTTGCCAGGCAAGTGCTTATGCCACTGAGCTATAGTCCCAGCCCCATAGTCTCAGTATTTATAAAGAAGTGAAATACTGGAAAATTATTTGATTAGTAATGATAATTATTGAATCAAATTTGCATTTCATTCTGACAAAACACAGGATAAATTAAATACTTAATCCAACAGCATATGTTCTGTATATGTGAAGTTACATTAGGAGAAATAAGAACAAAATAATGATAAAATACATAGGGTGACTGAAATATACAGTGAATGGTTAAATTTTAGAAAACAAAAGAATTAATATAGTAAAAGACCCATTGCCAAACGACGGGATAAATTTTACATAAGGAAGAGTATTTTGAGTATGCTGAGGAGATTTAATGGTAATGTGTTTTTATTGTAATCAACATCAACATATTTCATTAAACATTACTGTATATTTTGATTGCATGGCATTGTTAAAATATGTACGGCAATTTCTATCAAATAAAAACATTAGAATGGGTTCTCACGTACCTAATTCACCAGATCTGGCACTGTTAAACTTCTGACTCCTCTCTAACGTCAAAATGACCATCAGAGGTAAATACTTTGACTTGATTCAGGACATCAAGGCAGCCAGGAGACTCAGAGTGGGGAGCCTCCAGAGCTGCTTCAGAAGGTAGCAGGAGCAGTGGGATGAATGTGTTTGAAGTAAAGAGAAGGATCCCAAGATAAATTAATAGCAATGTACCTTTTACTAAAATGGTTTTAAATGTAATTACTCACCAAATATGTATCATCTCCCATATACAGTCCCTAGGAATCAGAGGTACATACGCGAAAAAGGTTTTAGCTAATGGCAAGTGAGTGGCCTACACATGAGTTATATAATTACACCCATGTATTTGGAAAAGAAAAGCCTTATGATGACCATCAAACATGCATAAAATATGTCTCAAAATTATTAGCAAGATCCTTTTTAGTCATTTTATTTTAAAGAGAAAAAATAAACAAAAATAAAAATAATGATACAATTTATAAACAGGATAATAATAAATTAGCAATGGTTAATATATTGACTATTGTTGTCTCCAGAGTAGCTGCTCAGATTACAAAATATAGGCAAGAAAACTAACCAACCCATATAAGCACAAATTAATTTTTCGATGAACTAAAAGGCATTAGTAGTATAATTATGTTAGCTGTTGTATTTCTTTTCCTTTCTTTCATTTCTCCTTTCCCCCATCCTAGGTGTATCAACCACAGAATGGATAAAAAAGATGAAATATTTTTATAAAGTGGAGTACTAGTCAGCTATAAGGAAGGATAGACTTGAGGCTTTTATAGGTAAATGGGTGCAACTAGAGACAATACTCGTAAGTGAAATAAATCAAACTTGCATATGTGAGCAAGATCTTTATAGAAGGAAACTTCTATAAAGCTGGAATTTGAAAGTGCAAACTCTTTTAGGACGACATTGCATGGATGAGAGGAAGGTCATCTGTGAAATGTGAAGATGAGGCTCTACCAGGTCTATGCAGAGACATTGGTAGAGCAATCCAATGAAGCAGAGTTTTGAGAGAAAAAACTGGAGAGAAGAGAGAGAGTACTGCACTCAGGTTGTAAACGGTCTTATAAATGGTCTCGAAAGGCAAGTTCACAGTTCTGCACTCCAGCTTATCGAAAGCCACGGAGATAATCTGAAAAAGGGAATAAAACTTTTTAAAACGCTTTCCAAATGTATTTGAGGAAAGACTTATTAAACCTGAGCTGGGTGAACCCCTTAGGATTTTTTCAATTGCAAGTGTCAGGAAATCAGACTCAAACTGGCTTAAAGAGTAAGTGGATTTATTACATTATTGTAAGTGGGAAATCTACAGGCAAGGTTTTCTCCAGGCATGGTTTATTAGGGAATTAACTTCGATTCTCTAGCATTTTATGTCCTGTTATGTTGGCTTTATTTTTAAAGTGTATGGCTTCTTTCATGGTTGCAGTATAGCTACTTGAAGAACATGCTTCTTTCTTATTTCCAAATTCAGAGCTTGGTACTAACTGGTCCAACCTGAACCAGTAATCATGAACACAGAAATCCCAGCTATTGATTAGCTGGGCTTTTTTTCTATCCCTAAACACAACACTTCAGCAAAAGGATAAGCTTTCAGTTTCATATTGAGAATCCTGAATCTAAATACCTGAATTGCTCCAAAATCTGAAAGTTTTCAAACTTTGTAAGTGCTGATATGATGCCAAATTTAGAAAATTTCCTAAAAGAACTCATCACAGGTTGCAACTGAAACACAGGTTCACTAAAAGGATCATTCATATAAAATTATCTTCAGGCTGTGCTATAAGGTATAGATGAAACATATATTTCATGTTTGGACATGGGTCCCCTATCCAAGCTCTCTCATTATGTATGTCTAAATATACTCAAATCTGAAAAAAAAAATCTGAAATCCAAAATTCTTTTAGTCCTAAGCATTTTCAATCTGTATCAGCTTACCAAAGTCAGAGTCCTATTGCTAAATGCAAAGTTAAAACCCTAAAAAGAAACTCAGGAGTAAATATTAAGAAGAGAATTAAAAATATGAGAAACTAACAATATTCATGTTTTAGATAAGTAGAAAGAGGCAGTTAGATTTAGATTTTTTCTTCATGTTTTTTGCCAGTGATTGTAATTTAGCAATTATATATATATATATATATATATATATATATATATATATAACATATATGTTAGGTTTTTGTTTCTGTTTTTGCAGTAGTGAGCTTTGAACCCAGGGCCCTTACTCTCAGCTATATACCCAGAACTTTAAAAGTTATTTTTATTTTGAGAAAGGATCTCATTAAGTTCCTAGTTCCTCCTCCCTCATCCTTTAGGAGTGTTGCAGTTAGAGACATGCACTACCATGAATTTAAAAGAATATTATATTCATAAGAACCTAGTTTTATAACTCTATGACCTTATAGTAAAGGTAAGTAAAATAATCAGAATTAATCTCCGTTGCTACTGAGCTTGTAGACATAGGAAAAAAATTGTGTACTTTCTGATCCATGACCACAAGTTTTAATTAAACACTGGTAGAATAAATCAGAAAGTAAAATCTTTGACACATGCACAGAAATACTAAAATACAATGTTTCCCAGGATGACCAAGATTATACTAACAGAGAATTGCTTTGAAGTCCCAAAAGACGAAGTCTGTTAAAAAGTTTCCTTATCTGTTTTATTATTGTAAACATAAATTTAATTAGGAATGAATGGGAAGAGTATGTGAGTTGGTGAACTGAGTGTGACAGTTGTGCGTATGCATGATCTCATTGAATTCCCCAACAATCTTGGAGTTACTACAAATGAGTTAGCTCCAGCAGAGAGGATGAGTATTTAGGTACAGCTCTCCCAGATTAGCAAGAGATAAAGGTATTAAGCCAAATAGGACCACTGAGAAGGTAACCCCTATCCTATGCTGTTGCATTAGTAGTTATCTTGTAGGATTTTCAACTGATATATTCAAAACGAGTCTAGTTAATTTCAACATGAAGAATGCTCAATGGCTCGTTTCTCAGATCTACTTTACATCTCTGTGTATGTCCTCTAGCAAGTAAAGTTGACATTCATTAACTGAAAGGGCTTTAAAACAGCATGGCTAGATCTCTCCCTTTGGTGAATCAATCAATTTAGCTCAGCTTTTTCTATAGAGAACTCGATCTTATGGATAATAAATAAAATTGTGCCAGCATTCTTAAGTCTAGGAATTGATGTTACCATAACGTGTTCCACCATTGTTTAATGGTTGCTAGACTAGAATTTCACTGACTTCTTGATGTTGTAATTCAGAAATATTAAAATGCCAACATGGGCTTAGAGTAATAAAAATCTTGTTTTTCAATCATGATTAAGATCAAATGACTAGTATAGATTTTCCTGGAAATGTGTTTAGACAAGCTGTATGCATCAAAGAGAGACAGTAAAGAAAAAAGAAAAGTGGAAGGATTCTTCTACCTTTTTAGAAGTTCGAAGATTCACACAGAAGAAAGCCTGGTTAAAGGGTAAGTCTAATAGTCAACCTGATTTGCTTGTGTGCCTCCAAGGAGATTAGCAACACACATACTTCTGGTTGTCTCCAGATGGGTCATGAAAATTTGACTTTAAGTATTATACCCAGTCCCTGGTCCTCCCTCCTTGGACCTGTTAGCCAAAAATTAAATATCTTTTCCTTTAAGTTGTGATGTTTTTTCCAGCAATGGGAAAACTGGTCAGTACATGTGGGAATAATAATAGATTCTTTCCTCTTGCTTACTCTTGTCTCTTATGCCAGAGAGACAAAAAGCGCCAGGATTTCTGTCTCATTTTAAATCATTACCTAAGTCACACTATAGAAGTTATTTTTCCTAACTCAGAGTTTTGTTTTCCTCTGTGCTGTCTTAGCATTGCCTAAACCTACAAAATCAGTCCTTTTAGCCTTTCCAATATAAGCTTTCATAGAGTGCTATTTCACAATTTATTGAATTCATACCATTTAAAATATTGCAATGTTAAACAAGATTTTTTTCTTTGTCCAAATGCCTCTTCTAAGGACCATAGAACTGTGTGTTTCTGTGTACGTGTGTGTGTGTGTGTGTGTGTGTGTGTGTGTGTGAATTTCTCTGTAGATAATATAGTGCCAAGAGCTAATTTACTTTCTGAAGGGAAACACTGAAAGCTTCTCTACTTCACAAGGTCACCTAATCATCCCTTGCAATCAAAGGATTTGTAAATGTCACCACACTTGTTCACATTTTTCTAGCTGCCAAGATAACTCTGATGACTTTACTTCAGCAGTAAGATTCCCTTTCCTCTGACCTCTAATATGTAAGTGTTGAAAACCCTTGGCGATCTGAAAGTTGGGCTCCCCCACCCCCACCAAGGAGAAAAGTCACTTAAATGAACTTGTTCAATCTGTTTAAATCTGTTAGTTGAACCATGTGCTGTATTCTTTTTAAATTTTAAAGCACTTTATTTTTCACAAGTTCTTGCCATCTTAAGTACAAAATCGAAATCACTGCCTCTACTTTTTAATTAAATGACAACACTCAATCCTGTTTCTTCAGCAAATACATGTTGAGTTCATCATTCCTTATATACCACACTGACCTAAATGAACCATAGTCAGTCAGGGGCACTGATATATCCATTCATATGCTAAAATAGTTTCTAATGTAATAAGGATCAAAGGAGACTTCCAAAAGATGCAAGAGTACTTGCACAACCTGATACCCTGAATGTAAAGTCACAAATATATAGTTTGCATATAACGGTCAGTCATAATCTTTCACTCCATGGTTATAGAGAATGAGGCAACATCAGCTTTGGTTTTAGTGAGGAGGAATAATTTCAGTGTTTCATCATGTGGTGTCACTGAAAATGATCTTTCTCCTAGTTTCTGGGGAAACTAAACTACCATTATACAATGAGCTAAAAAAATAATTCTGATGATAGAGCACTATCCTTATCATCATATTGGATGGCAGTTATGTTTATGGTGACTTTATAGTGTCCTCTAGCTGAAAGCATACATGATAGGCAAAGAAGGCAGATTGATAATTTATAATGATAAATTGGCTTAAAACAGGACTGCTTTGCTCAAACGAAGACAAAATTACCCTAAATGTAAGTGGAGATGAGAAAAAAGTCTTATCTGTGCTGAGTAACATCCTCTAAGCAAATCTTCCCCGACACACCTATACACTTACACACGACTACTCAGAAAAAGGCGAACTCCTACAGAGAAGAGCAGAGGCCAGTGGGAAGTCCAGGAGGAACCACGTCATTGACCAGAAGAATATGAGCTTGAAGCAGGAGAAAGCAAGGGGCTTCTTATAAGCTATTAATCCTCTCAGCCTGTTTCATTTGTTAAGTTTCAATTTTATGTTAAAGGGATATGCTGCCTAAAAATTCAGAATAGCTCCTGGGGAGAGATGGTAAAGACGCCTTGTGGACCGGAGGGTGGGTTGGCAGGTGACTGTACTAGTCACTGAGACAGAGGAGTAAGAACCAAGTCTGAGTCTGCTCATTCATTTGAGTCAATTGTTTTTTTGGTCCTTTCCTTCATCTCTCCTGTGGCAGATCTCGAAGTAGTTCCTCCTCACCACTGGAAGTAGGTGATGTCATTTTGAGGACAATCAAACCCCTGCCTCTCACTGCATCCTGGACTGGGAACTGGAACTACCCTCACTGCCTGCATTTGTGTGACCCCATTATTTCTGGGTCCATCAGTGTGACTTTCTTGTTCCAGCTGCCTTCAAGGGGGGAGACTCTGTAGGACAGGGATATTCCAAAAGAAGGATCAAGTCTTCAGTACAAGACGTGCATGGTTTCCTGTGCTCCAAGGTGCACTTAACATTTTGCCTCAAAACTCTCTTCTTGTTGTTTCCCAAACTTCTCAACAATTGGTGTAATGATTTAAGTCAAATTCTAATCGCATCTTTGTGCTAAAAAAACTCACTTTAAAGCATACTCCCAGTGCTCCCATCTGATACACTGCCAGAGCATCACAAGGTGATCCTGTCCTCCAGCTGGGTGTGTAACACACCCACTTTGTCTTATCGAGAGACTGTGCTGGTACTCTTTGGAGACCTGGTTTTGGAAACTCTATTGCTTTGATCCTGTGTCCTCCCAAGGTCTCACGTAATTTGGATGGGGCTGAGTCTGGCATTTGTGATTGGTTTGTTATCTAGCGCTGGGATTGGGGACTTGAGTGCTGCACCTGCCCAGGGGTGGAACTGACATACAGGGTAAGAATGAGAGAAATGCGTGTCTTCACTCTCTCTTCCCAGTTAGCGCACCTTGCTGTTTGGCAGCCACCGTGAATGGCTGTCCTGCCATGGCATGCTGCCTTAGAGCCAACTGGGTATGGACTGAAACCCCTGAGAACTGTAAGAAATAAACCTTTCCTTCCCTAGTTTTGGGCATCAGATATTTTGTCTCAGCAGAGAGTAAAAAGTAAGTAAGACAGAAAGATTTGAGGCCAGTCTTTCAAAATGGTGATTTATCTCAATATGCAGTTTCACCTGTGTTTCCTTTTTGATATCACCTTTTTTATTCCACATGGAGATACCTGGCATGATTCTCTATTATAGGCCTAAAATTCCTCAATGACACATGGAGATGATACAGACTTTTTCCTAGACAAGGAAAAGAAAAACTTTTGACATTATAAATTTTGATTGCTAATTGTTTCATGAATTTCAGAAAGGATATTGTCTGTTGGAAAAGTTACTTTCAACAATTCTGCTTCAAATGAGGATAATATTCTATTGTTTTGGTCTTTGCAGAAACAAACCTAAAAGTCTCTGGGAAAACATCATAGAAAGCATGCAAAATACACAAAATACAAGAGGAAACACATATTTATAGAAAAAGAAAGGCCTTATATGTGTTTCTATACTTAATATTTTAGTCCAATAACATGGCATATTAAATATCACATGAAGTGGATAGAAATTGAAAGAATATGTGCAGTCTCTCTGGCGTGAAAATAAAACAGAACAGTTTGAACCATCCATAGCCACTGGAAAGGTGAGAAGTATTCTAGAGTAAGAGAACGGCAGAGATAGGCATTCCAATATCTGTGGTTGCACTTTATCAACATCTCTGCCCACCACTAAACCATGGGTGCATGGTACAGATTCCAAGAAATGCACTGAAATTTTAGCTGCTACCCACAAGGCAGATAAATAGTTGAATGAATTCAAGGTGTTTGCCTCTAAAACAAGCGATGACTGTCAATATCCTTCAGAGGAATATAACATAATCTGAATCCCTTTTTTTTTAAATTCAAAAGTATTCATTAAATTGAATGATACTCAGTTCACTTGTGATCCTAGCAAAAACATATATTTGTCATTATCGCTTTGGTGGAAATAGAAATCAATTACAGTCAACTGAAGAGTCAGTGGAAACCAGTTGAGACAGCTTGAGCAAACAACTCTATCGATCACTTGGATAAAATCTGAAATCTTGACTCAATTATATAATTTGTGCTTTGTTCTCCTTATCTATGAAGTTTCGATAAGATCCTCTGCACAAGATTTTCTGGAATTGGAATGACTTAATACACATAAAGCAAGTTTTATTTCAGTGTCTTATACCTAGTAAGGGCTTAGTAACTCTGATTGTAGTAATTATTATCATTTTGCTCCGTACACTTTATTTTAAAATTTTTATTTTATTAGTTCATGTTTGCCATTAGATGAACTTTACGTTCATGTTAGGGAGCAATTCCATGTATATAACGCAACTGGATTTTTTAATCTTTTTAGTCTCATTCCCTACTCATCCACCTCCCTCTTTCTATCTTTGAGTTTCCTTTTCCCATTTTATTATTATTACTAGTATCTCATATTTACCTTATACAATGTTTACACTCACTGTGGGTATTTGGTAGAAAGGTCTAAATCCATTTTCTTTATCCATTCACCTGCTGAGGGCATTTTCAAGATTTAGCTTTTATAAATTGTGCTGCATTCATTCCATTTTTAAATGATGGCTGACATGCTGTCTGGCCACATAGCCTACAACGTACCTCACTACATTTTTCTCGCACCTATACATAATTATCCCATGTTGTAGCTATTATTCATATTTTAAACATGATTAGTTATGCATCTTGACTCAGACTGAATAAATTACATATGTAGTTCTGGATCCTGAAACCTTGAATGCAGGTGCTGTGTATGTAGAGTACCCAAGAAGTGTTCAGATTCTTAAACTGACATTAGAAAAATAAAGCTGAAAATATTTTTCATAAGAATCTTCCCATCAGCATTTGTGAATGCATTTAAAATATATTTGACACCAATAGGAAGTGCAAGAAGACTTTCTCTTTTTTCTCCTGCCTTCCATTATAATAAACATATTTTCAAAAAGTTGGCCATTTGGGATTTTCTGTTGACATGTTATCACCCTCCTATGATGAGTTTTCAAATTTCTGGATTCCCCTCCAGGCAGACTTCATACACACAGGATGTATTTCCACAAATAGCTCCCATTGAAACTAATGACAGTGGAGTATATCAATCCCAGAAACTCCTTCTGTTGGTTTCCACCTTTGATGATAATTCAACTAAATATTTCTCCCCAAATTGGGACCATGATAACAAAAGGGCTTTAACAATGCCAATATTTCCTTCCAAGTATGTAAGTTTATAGGCTGAAACAAGAAATATAAAAAAGAATTCCAACGTTTCAGTGGCTTTCTGTTTTATTCAAGTGAATTCTGGTGCTTCCATATACATTAAAATAATAACCCAGTAGTACTTTGAATATTTTATAAAAACTATGACAGATGTCTTCAAAATATGAAATTACCTGACAGCTTGAAACAATTCTGAAAATTGAAAATAATTACCAAAATGTTTTGGCTATGCACCTATGATTTATAATATTAATTCATACAAATTCAGAAATGCAAAGATACAATAGAAATATAAATAGATGAAAAAAGCTTGCAATTTTTTGCTAACAAACTAACTATTGGTTTGAGACAAGAGTGATAAAATTGTTTCCCTTGCAGTAGGTATTCCAGCAAGGGAGACACTTCCTTTTGACTAATGATACTCTTTAATAAATGTCCTAACAAAGACTCTCATGTACGTTTCAATAGAGCTTGGTCAAGGGGCAGAATCCAGGATCATGAAAACTATTTTGATGTCTCTTTGAATGCATGAAGGTAACTTTATATGGTATTGGTACCTTTTATTTGAAAAGTTCTGAAACACTTCTCAATATCCTGAGCAACAAATGAAGTGTCCCGAACTCCTTCTTCTTTGTATCAGTCTTTCACAATTCCATCTTTGGGCTAGGGAGTCTGAATGGGGGACAACGGGTCATTTACTTCCTACTGACGAGGATCCTGGAAAGACAAGAGCAAGTCTTTTCATCTATGGAGAAAAAAAGGAACTGTTCACATTAAAGTTCATCATAAAGAAAATCCTTTGTGTATAAGGAGTTCCCCAACTCAGTAAACCTGCCACAGTATGGACATGTCCCTCCAAAAATTCATCTGAGAGAAGCTAGTCTCCAATGTGGCTGTGCTAGAGGTAGTAGAAAGTTGAGTTTAGACCTGATTGAAAGTAGTTAGGTTATCAGGGACATCACAGTCTAGGGAGATTAATGCTGTTCTCAAAAAGTGAGTTGGTTTGTACAACTGTTATAAGAAAATGTGTAGCCCAAGAATCTCTGAATTCTTGTTTCACCTCACCATGTTATCACTCTAGCATGTACTGTGACCAGCACAATAATAGTCACCTGCATGCTTTCCTCAGAGCTGAGAAGATGTCAGCACCATGCTCTTGGACCTTCAGACAGGAGAGCTACGTACATCTCTTTTTCATATTGTATCTGGCCTCAGGTATTTTTTGCAGCAACAGAAAACAGGCTAATACAAGACCCCTTCTCTACAATGTGCACATTATCAACTAAAGTGTTAAAATAAACTGTGGAGTTATTCCAATTCCCAAACGAGCCAAGATTTGGGAGCTATTCAAGGAAAATTATGTATACTCTCAGAACATCTGTTTGTGTAACTAGAAAAATGGAAAAATACCTGCTTTGATTTATAAAATCATCATTAAGATTAAAAGAATGTATACAAAGCACAAAACACAGTACAAGACATTGGGCATACTCAATACATAATAGAGCTTATTATGGTACTTAAATTTTGCTTTCCTCCTAAGATTTGAGGGCAGATGTTGCGTTTTATGTTTAATCCAACTGTGTATTTAGTGGCCTATGTGCTGAAATATATACCCATCTTATAGAAAAGTTCTTTCTTAAACTACATACCTTACAAAAGAATCATAATCAAATGAAACAAAAAGACTTCTATGCAAGAATATTGAAAATATCTTAAAACTACAAACAATTTTTTCATGTTCCCAGAGTATAAGTTACAGCCTTTGAAACGTGACTTAAACCAATCCCTTAGGGCTTGTGCAGCATATTTATCAACTCATTTAAAATAATTAAGAGTCAAAGGAATAATGAAAATGTAATAAATTCACACTGTGGGTATAGCAGTATAATTTTTCAATTCTGAAACTTAGGTCTACTATTTAATTGATGATTTGTCGTCTTCTAATTTTTACATTCATTGCAAATCACTGAAGATTATTTAAATCTGAGTCACGTGCAATGTGATTTTAGGAACCCCATTTTGTTTTAAAGAAATTCTTTTATATAGTCATTGTTTTACATAATTGTGTCAGAGTTTCACCATAATTTAAACTATAAAACTGTCATGAACAGTTTTCAGCTTGTACCTACCATGACCTCAACAGGAACGGCTAAGTAACTTTAGCTTGAAAGCCAAAAAATTTGTCTACATGATGCTGCTTTTAAAATAAAATGGACATGGACATCTTAGAAGACACAATGAAATATTAATTATCTCACTGACATTAGTTTAATCTCATTAATACTGTTGTACCTCCATAAAATATGCAGTTCAGTAAATTTTGAAAAATATGGTTTGTTTCTTTTAATTAATTTATTATTAACTTAAGGGATAAAATAGTGTCAACTTTTATTGGAATTTAATTATAAAAGTTTGATTTGTACTGCATGCTATTACAGACAACTTCTTTTCAGTAGGAGGATAATAATATGACTCAACTCATTAATGCCTAAATCCAAAACAAATGGCTTTGCTTCAGAGTTTTTGGTTTTTTACACTTTACGTGTTTGTCCTGTGTCCCTCTTTCTAACCAAGCACAACTGCAAATATACTATGCAGTTGTGACATACATATTTAAATACACAAGCTTACACACACACTGTGTGTTTACATATCATGCAAGTGCACACACATATACACATACTTAACATCACTGTTGATGGGACTGAGAGATTACTCAATAGATATGACTTTGTCACCCAAAGAAGAATATTTTCCCTTGAAGTGTTTGCTTCCTCTTAACTTCTAACTACATGCAATGTACTTCAGCTTTGCATTAACAAATCTCTTACCTGTGATTTGATCATCTATTAAAAAGATGGTAATTAAAACTTGTGCCACACGTTTGCAAAAATTAAATTATTGAAGTAATTATTAAAGCACAGTTAATTATTTTGCTTAAACTAGCCCCTTACTTCATCTTTGCTTTGGAAAATAGTACATTCTCAATAAATTATGTATTCTGCATGAGTAGTATTCTCACAAGCACAGAGTCTGTCATTGAAACTGGTACAATGGTGTTTATCATATTTTCCAATTCCATGGGTAGAAAATTAGAACTAGGAGCTGTTGCATATTTTCCATATTTGTAACTTTTTCAGTGAATTTATTTTCCCTGTGCACATACAAATGCATGTATCTGAACTCTCACTTTACCTCTGACTTTCCAAAAAGAATAAAAAAAATGAATAGTAAACATAATTTCTGTCAATGTAGGCGGCATATGTGGACCAGGCACAGTACACATAAAAATGGCATGTTTAAGAGTCTTTGGAATAAACTATAAGTTGTATAATCATAATAATGAATTCAATGCAATAGAGATAAGGGATGTTCTGTCTTAGACCACGCTGTGCCCACATTCACTAGGAAAACATAACACGTTGGTGATGTGCCCGTTGAAGATGATTGGTGTTGTAGCCGGGTTTGTAAGGAAAATTATTTAATACAGGACACATAATTTATACAAGTAGTTTAGTTTATAATAGTTACCCAAAGAGTCAAACACAAAAAGTGCAGGAAAGCTGTCCATACAAAAGACCCCAAAGAACCCACCTGGGGGCCTGGATTCCTGCATGAGTCCATCTGAAGACCTAGTGTTCACAACAATGTTTCATGCAAATCTGTTCCATGAATCTGCACTGGGAAGGCCCAAAGGTCAGTGATGGAAGCTAAAAAGTCTGCACCAGCAGGGCTCTGCACTGCAAGTAGGAAGCAACACTTAAAGTAAGGACCAGAGTCCCGCCAAGAAGTACTACAGCCATCTACACCAATGAAAAGATCCTGAGCTCCTGAGGATCAGCTGAGTTCTTATCAGGAAAGAAGCTTGACAAGCTCCTACAGCAGAGCCAATGGCAACAGGAGAACCGACAACACCACACTCTTTCTCTCCCTTTGATTTATACTACATGTTCTCCCTTTTTTATGTTGTTGGCAACAAACCTCAGGCAGGCCCCTCAACCCCCAGCACCATGCTGATTCAGTTCAGCTGGGTGTTACAAGTTGCCCACCAATTGTCAATCCATTGCAGTTGGCCATGGTCAAGATTAGTCAAGTTCCACACAGAAAAGCTGTACTGTGACCTATGTGAGGGCATCTCCCTGGGAGGACACAAAATACAGTATGGAGGCTCTCCTTTCCTTCCTGTTCTAGTTTTAAAGATTTAAAATCAAAGCTCTAATTAGTAAGTCTTATAATGAGACACACAAAAAGAAGGAAGGAAGTAAGAAAGGAAGGAAGGAGGGAAGGAAAGGAGGAAGGACTAAGAGGGAGGAAAAAAGGGAAAGAGGACAGAAAACTGCTGTTAAAAACCTTAGTAAATGAATTAGTTGGCTTTTTCAATGTGAATATACTGAGAACTAGGAAAAAATCAATGTAGCTTTCTCAGTGAAATAACTGAAAATTATCTGAAAACAGGCTGATAATCAACTAAGAGTTTTTATTATTTAAAAAAAATAGACTTGCAATGCTGGTGAAATGATGTTAAATAGACCCCTGAGGAGTTGAATTCTGGCATAAGAGTATTAGGAGTCTGCACATGTACTCCCCAGAGAAACTGGTGAAAACGATTACAAAACAAAAACAAGAACGTCCTTTAATGCCTGCAGAAATGGGCTTAACGTATCACTACAGGGAACCAATATTTATTCAAGAAAACCTGAAAACATGCAGTAAGAAAGGTAGGAGTTTGTGGTATTTAAATCAAGACAGTGCGTCCCTCCTCTGAGTTGATGTGCTTGTCTCTTTCTGTTTGTTTGCATTTTTCAGAAATTTATGCACAAGAAGTCTTGTGGGATGTGTGCTGCCGTGACCATCTTCTTTTACTCAGTATTAATGTCTTGGTTACTTTTCTCTCATTGCTGAGACAAAATACCTGACACCCGAAATGAAGGAAGGAAAGTTTTATTTAGCTCACTATTTGTGGAGGGTTCAGTCCATACTCAGCTGGCTCCAAGGCAGGGTGACATGGCACCAGGGCAACACTTCAAGGCAGCAGCCTGCAAAAGCAGCTGGACCAAAAACGGGGAGAACAAGCCTTCCTACTTCTTTATATTGTAAGCGGGCTCCCCCCACCCAGAGTGGATGTAGCACTCTGGCCACCTCTGTGCCCGCCTCTTGCACAGGCTGAGGATATTTACAATGGATGGACAGTGGCTCCCTGCTGAATCTCTTAGTTAAACTTCTAAACTCTCAAGGTTGATACAATGTATCAACCATAACAATGTTGAGATACATCCACAGAAATAGCAGGAGTGTATTCCTTCTGGCTGTTTTAAAGTATTCAGTGTAAGTTGGATTACATCTTGTTTATCTCCTCATAATGGTATTTAGAATATTTCTTTCAGTTGAACAATACAAGCAAAGCCACTATTAACACTTGTGTGCAAACTTTTATTTTTATTTCATTTTCTTTAGGGAAATTCCTAAGAGTAACATGACTAATCCATAAGATCAGTATACCTTCATACTTGATAGAAATTTCCAAATGATTGCATTGTTTTATATTGGAAAAATTAAGACTAAGTCCTTAAAAATATCAGCAGCAATTTGGCTTTCTCATGAAAAATAATGATGTGATTGATTGTTACATTTTACAAATGAACCAGCCTGCAAAAATATTGAAATTAAAATAAAAAACTGAAAATGACATAAAAAAATAAAAATCTTTACCACAGACCATTTTGAAAAGCTTTAGATCTAACCAACATTTTATAAGTTACATACACTCATATCTTTTACTTTTGCATTAAGGAAACTTCGTGTTAGTGCCCATCGATCAAGGAATGGATAAAAAAGATGTGGTATTTTTATACAATGGAGTACTACTCAGCTATCAAGAAAGATTGCATCGAGACTTTTATAACTAAATGGACACGACTTGAAACCATACTCATAAGTGAAATAAAACAAACTCACATGTGTAAATACCATATTGTCTCCCTAGTGTTAGAAACTGAAACAGTATATACAATCCAAAATGTACAATAAATACTGTGGAAGGGTAAGAAACTGCTCAAAGAGCAAAAGTAATTGGGAAAAGGCAAAGGAGAAACGAAGGAAGGGAAAAAGAAAAAGACATAAATCTGTATATATGTATATGTAAGATAGCTAAAATGACTATACTACTAAATGGATTAGTTATTGAAAAAGAACAGTTAATACTCATATGATTAGATCAATTTTAACATGTCTATATCTGTTAATCTAAACAACCCTTTTGAAGGTAACAATATGCAATATTGCAACCATTGTCAAATTCCTATCATTTTGTTTTGCAAACCTATAATGTCACTGTTGTGGATTTGTTGTTGCGTTTGTCTCTTTTGCTTTTTGTCTTTCTTTTCTGGGTCTTTTTTCTCTTAAATAAACTTTAAATAAAGGAAACTTGGTGTTTATTGTTCTGAAAAAAACTTTTAACATTACAGTTCCCTTTATGACCACTCAACATTAATATATTATAGTACAAATTCCATTCTTCATAGTTGATACATTATATTCCATTAAATAAACACTATAGTGAATATTTTTCAACCCTTCTTGAATAAACAAACAACTTTTCTTCAACTATTTTTCATCTTGGGAAAATGCAATAAAATTTTCTATATAACCTTTATACAGAAATGTGAATTGCATTTAAAATAGATATGTGGTGATGTAATTACCTGTTCATTGTATATGAATTAATTAAAAGTCAGCCTGATACTGACCAATTTTCTTCCCCCAAAACTCTGTCTATTATAATCCTGGCTATAGTAAACTTATTTGCAACAGGGTTAATTTCTCTCTGAGAAGAACTGAAAAGCTAGAGACAATTTTACAATCTGTCTGCCGGCACTGCTGAGAAATCAAAGGAGACAGAAAATTAGCCTGGTCATTTTCGATCTGTAGGCATAGCATGAGATGGTATAGTCATTGAGGTGACTCTTTGCATTGTAAAATTGTTTTTCTTCTTAAAACATTATTCCTTTCATGAATGAAAATAAATATGACAACTTTTTTTGTATTCTTTCCTAATAATATGTTTTTGAGTCAAAATAAGGAGCCATGCTACACATAGTCCATTAGGGAAAAGGATATGGTATGATTTCAGGGTCTGCTACTTGTTAGGTGTTGAAGAATTGGTCAATTTTTTTCCATTCTGGGAGAGATGACTCTGACTCGTGAAATGAAGATAATAATATCTAACTCACAGAACTGTTAAGGAAAGTTTTCAATGTTCCTAATGCCAAGAGAAAGAGTCGTGCAGATAGCATTCTTCTACTTCCTCAGCAAGTTTCTCATTTCCTTTGACTTTGTTCAAACTGACTTTAGGTCTTCTTTCTTGCTGCAGGTCAGTGAGCTGGACATCAATGCTTTGCCATTTCAGCTGGGCATGAAGAAGGTATGCTAAAAGCCTTCCAGGCTTGGCCTCTTTCTCTACAAGGAGTCTGTTTACTCATTCTTAGTGGGAAGTCTGTTTTAGCGGTCAATAATGGATTCTGTGCTCCTGGAGTTTAGTGGATCACCATGCGGCTCAGCAGCTTTTCCTTGATACTAGGGGTTCAGTATGGTGCTTTTCTGCTCTGATTGCTGCTGCTTAGTTTTACTTCTTTCTTTCTTTGTAATGTGAGATTGTGGAGTTAGGGGATGTGTGCACATCTAGGCAGCTTATGAGGACACTCACGCTCAGCTGTGTGCAAATGCTGAAACATGACCGACATTTCCCCACTCTCCATAAATCTAAGGACCTCAGGGAGCTGCAATGGTTGTCCCAATCTCTCTCGAATCATCCCACCAGGAGTCATAGTGCCTTCTTGTCTTGCAAAGCCATATCATCTGGTACAAGTTCTAAGTTGTAGGTGGCTTCTTAGATCTTGACATAGTGTTATTTCCTCCCAAAGAATCTGAGTCTGCACAATGAATTTCACTAGCACAGTTAGTGAACTTTGATTTCCCTGATGCCAGTGTGTGATTATCCCTGGGGCAGATCCCTGGTAAGAAGCACTGGGATCATTCGCTCATTAGCAAAGACAATGAGATTGGCTCAAGAAAAGGTTTTGAGTCATTTATAGTCACTGTGTTTCTGAAGCCTGTCACCTTCACCTTCTTTAATCTGTTCCCTGCGATACACCTTCTCCCACTCCCAGTTTGGTGCTGACAGCTGAGCTCCTTCGAGTCTAACACTGATTCCCATCTCACTTTCTTCCAGAAAATCACAATGCACACTTCTCTGACCTGTCAGGTCTCAGGGAAAATCTCCATGTTCCATTATCAAATTTTAAATGAAAGTTCCTTTTTTCATCTGAAAGTGCGTACTACACAAGTATGTAAAGTAACCAGTTTCAATCACTCTGCTGAATTAGTTATTATGCCTGACCCACTCCATAAGAAAAAGGTTATCAGGTAGAGAAGTCACTTTTACCTTAGTCTTTTCTTTGTTTAATTGCTGAAATATTTGATGTTATCACTGCTCACGGTCTCTAGCAAGGCTCCAATTAAAGATCGCTTCTTGTTTCCTTTTGAAGCTTGAACGAAAGAAGTCTTGAGATCCTATAGCAAAGGATAAAATTTAGGCAAAGGGAACAATTGCTTCTTAATATACCCAATTTTGAACTCTCTGAGATACTTCACCAAATGAAGATTGGAACTTGAGCACTAAACGCTTTTGAATATACTTCAGGTCAAAATATGAGGAATATTCATGTGAAGGCTGCAACATCTATGTGAATTTAACTTTTCATTGTCATCAGAAATCAGATTGCTTTAATGTGAAAAGGTGATGTGAAGATGGGACCTGTGTAGAATTCACAGACCTCTTTTCTAGGACACCAGTGCTTCTACTTACGAGGTATTTTGGCACATACTGAGAATCTTCATGCCTCTACAACTTGATTAGCATATTTATTTAAATAAGACTACATAAGTATGTACAATACAGGTCTCTCTGTGGAGCTAAAAAAGAGTGATGTGTGTAACCCACATAAAACATTGCCTAGCACATTGTGACACTTGGGGAGAGATTTTAGAATTTAACCAAAAAGGTGACATTAAATTTTTATTTCTATTAAGAATATTGCTCTGCTCATTGCAATGAATGATGAAACATAATTTCCATTGTTAAAGTTTTTATTCTGTTTTGAAAATAATTTCGCCAAAATGGTATAATGCATATAACCATTAATTACGATAGATCAACTCAAATGGAATAAGAAATGCCTAGATTAGTGCAGTATGGTTTTGGGCATATCTCTGGATGATTGACACATAGGCCAGCAAACTGAGGGGAAAGACCCACCCCAGACAAGGGAAGCACCAACCAACAGGCTTGAAGCCTGGATGGAATGAAAAGGGAAAGAAGGAAGTGTGCCTGTTGCTGAAGAACTCCAGCCTCACCGAGCAAGTCCATCCTTGGTTGCTGCCACTTTTGGGCATGGGTCCAGAGGTCACTGGGTTCTTCAGCTTCCACTACAGATGCCCAATGGAACTCCAGTAAACTTCCAGGTCTTCCTTTTTGGACTGGCACAGCTTTCTTGACCCATCTCATTCTGTGGCTTCCATCTTCATGGGCTGAGCAACCCCTAGATCCTCTGGTTCTCCAGCACAGACATCACCACTGTGAACTCATCTTCCTCTGACCCTGTAAGCCAGCTAATAAGTCTCTTCATCTAACTGTACATATATTTTCTCTTGGTTCCATTCCTCTATGGAAACCTAAATAATATGATTCATGAGAAAGGAAAATAGATATGGGAAGAGGTGGTAGTGATATTATAATGAATTATTACCTTATATATCTCGATGCTTCCAAAATTTACTGTTAGTAGTAGTATACTGCTAATTTTATCTGCTACACATCATTATCCTTTTTCTAATACTGTGCTTTTTCATTTGAAAATCTGC